>VXAU01003670.1:33040-67949 GCA_013399695.1 Formicarius rufipectus | reverse complement strand
CAAAGCTGCAAACTGTTCTCTTGAAATATGTAAACAAAGGCCTGCTTTTCATGGGAACCACAAAACTTGGATTGTTCAGAGAGTCTCACAGAATATCCAATTTTCTGCATTCTGCAACAATACATCCCAGCTAAACCTTCAGGACACTATTCTTTGTCAGACTTTCCATCCAGGATAAGAATTNAAAAAAAAACAAACCACCAAGAAAAAACCACCACCATAATCTGTAACCCCCAAATTTTTAATTCATATATTCCAGTTGCATAGAAGCTTTTGTCAGGAAAGACTTTTAAGCTTCAGGATGGAATTTCTGTTTGAAGAAAGAAGGAGCAAGTGCCACGTAAAGCAAATAGCTTGGGCTAAGGGAGACCCAGGTTCACTTCTCCAGTGGGTATTTAATTATTTATCCCAAACATAACAACTCTGACAGGAGAGATTTCCATCTCAAGATCTTTAAGAGCCTGTAGGGGTTAAGGTGCTGTTTGGGGAGAAATTAAGAGAAGATGCTGAACCTGGCTTCCTTATGACATGAACACAAACAACTAATCACTGAACTGTTTGGGAGTGGGGGACATCAGTGAGGGAGAGACTTTGGGGCATTTTTAGTTAACTTTTGTGAAGCTTTTAAAAAATTACTTGACGAAAGTGGAATTCCCAAGGCATGTGAGACAGTAGGGCCATATCCATCACTAGTTTCCCCTACCCAATGTGTACTTAGTTGGAAGTAAAGCTGAAATCCCTCTGAAGCAAAGAGCTCACCAGCAGAGCCATCGTAACAACCAGGCTTTCAGCTGCCTGTAAAAAGTGAGTGGCCATGGCTGACCAGGCAGACTCAGTCCATCCTATGGATATCTCATAAAACTACAAAGTTCTTCAGGTATCTTCTCAGTATGACAGAAGCCACATCAGGGCTATCTGAATTTGGAACATTTTGCAATTTCCAGCCCCTGCTGTGCACCCAAGCCCCAAAAGGGTGTAAGATGTGGGTATGCACTATGCACTCTGTTTTCCCCATTGGATAGATGCAAACTAAATGCTGTTATCTGGATGTTCCTCCAGAGGTTAAGTCACTAGAGAAGAAAGAGACACACCATGGTGATCTCACAGTTTGTCCTAGGGCACTGCTTTCTGGTTTTGAAAAACTTATTCCCATCACCCACAGCTCAGCCTTGGTTTCCTAAAACTTTAATTGTCCCTACAAGTTACATCACAAATTAAATTTAGAACCTCTCTGAACTTTCAACCAAAAGTAAATGAAGAGTTTTCTCTGACTTTTATTCCGGGATCTCAGATGACAGTTCTCTGACTTCAGCTCACTGGAATCAACCCTGTAATAATTTTGGCTTCAGAGCTACAAGATAAGTTTGTTCGGACCTACTCCTTTTCACTGAGTCCTGCATTATAAACTCTGTTTCCATCCCTGTGAAAAGTACTGAAAAAAAAACAAACCACAAAAAAACAAAAAACCCCAAAAACATCAAACAAACTAAACCAAAACCACTATAAACTGATTTTCTTACGTTAGCTATATGGGTACCACATTGTCTGTAAGAAAGACCTCAGATTTCAAAACGTTTTGTTCTGAAATTTCTAAACGTTAACTTTCCTATCAGGAAGCACTAATCAGCAGTGACGTACTCTCGTGTTTTCCTGTAGAAAAAGCAATAGTGTGCATCCAAAGGATGAGTCAGTGGCAGAGGATGCAAAACAGATGATAGACAGAATGGAGCTGGCAAGGATCATGCATGATTTCTGCTCAAGAAACCTTAGTACCAAAAAGCTAGGAATCACAAGCTAGGACTGAATCAACAATGCATTGAATGTGTTGATGATCCACTGTAAAACTGATATATATGTGTACACTTGGGAGTTCAGTATTTGCAGGCAGAACATGTAAAGAGAGGGTTCAAGGTCAGGATAGCTTATAGCACACATGTTAGTGAAAGGACTTATCTGACTCACAGGAAGAAGAGAAATGTTAGTAAAAATAAGTATGACATGGTTTTTTGGGAGGACCATCTACATTGCTGTTTATAACAAAACTACCATGGGAAAGAACAAGGTCTGTAGGGATGTGAGGTGCCTCTGAAGAAAATCAATTAATTTGCTTTTCCATATATGTCAGTTCCATGATTCTTCTGTCCCATGTTGCACTAGGATAGCTGAAGCAGTGGATGGTGAAGTCAAGAGAAGGTTTTTCAAGGAAAAGTTTTTTTTCTCCCATGAAACACAGTGCACAGCCATGCTGATAGCAGCTTCTCTAGCTGCAATTACAGCTGAAGAAAGGGCAGGATGCTTCCATGTGATTTACTAGTATTCCAGCTCTGCTCTGAATCAGTCAAAGCTCTTCTACCATTCAGAGTTCAGCACATTTTTATATTCTGTCATTTTGATATATCCCAGGGATGCAGCATTCTCTTTAGTTATTATCACAGTTATCTCCTACACTTGAAAGTCTGAAATAACAGTGTGTTGCTCTCTCTCTCTCTCTCTCTCGATATATATATCAGCTCTGTTAATTTTGTCAGCTCGGCTTTGCAAAGGCCAGATTAGTAATATAATTCTATTGATAATGCTAACATTTTCTTGACTGTACAAGGCTTTTGGGTGTGTCAAGGATACTCCTGCTGGACATCTCAAATCCATTGCTAGTTCAAAAAAAGACATATAGGAAAAGAAACCCTAATCCCACTGGAGTAAATTTTACTGTTTTCCTCAAATTACATTCTCCTTTATGTGTTTTACCTATAATTTTAAGTATTTTAGAGGAGAAAATGGATCGTCAGAGATATCTTCAGTAATTATTTTTGTGTGTGCATCTGATGTTTTGATAAACGGTTACCTCTTTTCTAGTTATCCAGATTTTTATGCTATTTTCTAAGTGCCCTACACAATTTTATTATCATTTGTCAGAGAAAATACCCTTTCTTCTCCTATTCTGTGTTATCCCAGTGGAAAATGATGTAACTTCTAAGTCAATATAAGCATTTTGTATTTTCTCGGTAATGTAGGTTATTGAAAGTTGAGCAAAGAAATAATACCTTCCACCTGGCATGGAAATCAGTAATCTGCAGTGTTTGCAGCATAACCAAGGACCATGTCATGGAGAAACCTCTTTGTCAACACAGATAAATTCTAATCCTTTTGATGCAGTGCTTCTATTCAAAATGAGGAATGTATCCCATCAGACAATAGTTACATTTTCTGGACCTTTATCACTAAGCAGTTTGAGGTCAAATGCAGACATCACATTTGAATTCCTGCTTTATGAATGATGTAATTTTGATAAAGCACTTCAAAAGAAGTAATCCAACATTATCAAATTTTTTACTTCTAAATAGATTTTTCTTCCAAACAATGCAAATTACTAGGAATGACATAAACGGGAAGACCAAAATAAGTATCACTACTAGTGAAACTACTATTAAAGCTTCCTAAAAGATATTAGTGCCCCCTTCTGGAAAGTGACAGCAGTATCCCCTCTAGTTCCATTAGCTCGTTTAACATTGTCATCAGAAGGGTGTTCCTCCCTCTGTTGTTATTCTTAGTCACATTTGACTTTCATCCCTCTGCCAGCCATAGTTTTCACCTTCTTCATGCAGATAGCACAATGGTTACTCAAAACAAATTTTGAGCCTCAAATGAGACTGTAACTGGGTAGAGGAAAGCAGGCCAGCTGAGAAGTAAATAAGGACAATGTGACTGTTAATAGCATTTTATTTATAGTGAATAGCTTGATGTTCAGATGTGTTTAGGCAAAGATTCATTCTGCTTTCAAAAGGAATCAAAAGATGATTATGAACCGGAGACTGAATCCAAACATTGAAACAGGAGAACTGATGGGATAATAACTTTGATAGGTTACATGTACGTGTAATTCCCTGTGCAGCATGTATGTGGCTCTGTATGAAAACGTACAATAAAATCAATTTTCTTTCAGCTTCTCTGTGGTATGGATAAATAAATCTTTTTACATAGTCATCTCAAATTGCACTTGGCATTGCCCTGAGTAGAAAAGCCACAGCCTCTTTCTGGGAGTTTCCAAAAAAAAAAAAAAAAGATAAGCATTATTTAGCTATTTTTTGTTAGAGTTACAGAATGAAACCTATGCATTTGTTTTACATTTCACTGTAAAATAAAGCTGAGCAGACAGCAGCTGCAGAAAATATTCTACCAGACAAGAATCACATTTGTTTTATTTATAGAAGTTATTCATTTTACCTGAAGTGTGTATCAATTACACCTTAAAGTGTTTTTCCCTTTACCAGTGAGTCAGATCTGCTGTTGAGAGCTCTCTTAGCCACATACTCCCATAGTGTTCTCTCAGAAGGAATGAAACATCTCCATCGTGTGGTCAACTGCAAAAAATGACATTTTCTTCTAAAAAATAGGATAGGGGCAGGTGTTGGGAGGGTATCAGCCTTCCCACAGCTCCCTTGCCCTTCTAGCTCTGATGGTGGGCAGGCTCACCTGTCCCTCCACCCTTAAACACAAGGAAATTCCATCTTCTCTTTGTATAGGCATAGATACAGAAACATGATCTGGAAAACACCGAAGACAAGATGTTTATGTATAAAGTCCTATCCCACAGTGACTGTTCAGACTGATTAAGAAATAATGATTTTTCCCCCTTTCTATTAATTTTTTCCAAGCCCAGCCACGCAGCCACTGCATCCCTCAAATTAATTGCAAACAAGAAATCAACCTTGAAGTGTTAACTAACTGCAAGTACAGGGAAACTGTTAATCACTTCTTTCAAATAAAAGAAGACAAAATAACTTACCATGCCTGCCTCATTATGCAACTGAGGTAAATTTTAACAAGTCCCCTGGATGTCCTTTTCCCCTGTTTTAAGCTGCTGTATTCTGTTTAGCAGAAATACAGTCGGTGGTCAGACACATTATTTTCTTGCCAGTAGCAGATATATTAACAAAAGTTAAAGCTGTAAATCTTTCTTTTACCAGTCAGGGGATAGGGATATGGAACTCAGTATATGAGTGAGCATAACAGTAATTCAAGGACAAAAATAATTCAGGAGGTTTTTTCTCCCATCTGCTTTTGGAGAGTCTTAGATATGGAAGTATAATCTAATGCAACACCTGCTTGAAAGCTGTACCATTATTTCATCCTACCTCGCTTCCTTTTGCTGCTTCTCTTCAGACTTTCTATCCTGTTTACCTTCCCTCCTTATCAACACCAAACTGTGTTGAAAGTTAAGTTTCTTTCTTCCATACATCTCTGTATGTACATATGACTGTTTATAATAGAGAACTTTCTTCAATATAGTTTTATAGTGCAGGTTTTGATTATCTTAAATAAGACATTAAGGAGCCATAGCAAGTGTCTTGTTAACATCATGGTTATATTAACCTTCTGTGTTGATGATTTTCCATATAAGAATTTCCCGTCCTGTAACTCAAGTCTATTGACTCCTGTTTTCTTGCTGTGCACCTCCAAGAAAACTCTAACTTGACACAAGTCAAAATTTTCTCACTTCAGTAAAATATGCTTAAACTTGTGCGAGTGACATGATCCCATTGTCCCCCTTCTATCTTGGATCAGATACTTTAGGGCTTTGCAAGCAGTGACCTGTCTGCCCCACCACATCCACAGAAGTGCTGGAATAACAGCATTTTCATGAAAATGTAGAAAATCCTCTTCCCAATACAACATTTTCCTTTCTGTAAAGCAAATGATAGGCTTTGCTTCAACACTATCATTTTTCAACAGACTTTGAACCATTTCTCACAGCTTGCTAGATATCATATAATGCAAAGACCTGCTGTTTTGCTGTGGTTAAGTATTTTACTTCCAGATATGGATTTTTTTTTTGTTTGTTGTGTTTTTCTGTTTTTCAGAGACGTGCAGCTGACAATTTGAGAAGACATCATCAATACCAGGTACAGGCCTACGTTTATTTTTTGAGCTGTTCTTTTTCTATGCCTCCAGAAAGTCTTCACGAGGGGAAAAAAAAAAAAAGGCATTTGAGAAGTATGGTTCTCTTCTTTGAGGAGCAAAAGGGTATTTTCTAGAGCAATAACATGCTAACTAGTATTTTGCCCACTGTAACATGGATTGCTTCTAAAAAAGCAAATCCCACCTTGCTGCCAGAATTCATCAGAATCTATGTGCAGCTCACTGATGTGCTCTATGAGAACCTGGTCTTCATCTCTCTAGCTCTAGTTCCCCATAGACAATTTTCTGTCCCTTAGTAAGCCTTCTACTTGGATCTTCTCTAATCACTTCTGATTTTGTGAGATTATTGTGACACAGCAAATAATTTTATTTATTTTGAATTTTTTTGTGTATTAAAAAGGCGGCAAGTTAAACAAGATGTGAGCTGTAAGTCTGGCAATTAATGAATTCCATATGGGAAATAACTGTGAAAACTAGGACTTTCCAGCCTGCAAAAGGGACAGCTGTGGAAAGTAAAACAGGGATCTATAAAACGTGAACACAGATCAGCTGTTTACCATTTATCTGCAAACTGAATACCACACACGTACTACACTGCATTAGTAAGGCTGCAGGCAGCCCTTTGAGGGAAGAGATTATTCTCCTCCAGCCCACACTTGTAGGACTGTATCTGGAGCAGTGTGTCCTGTTTGGGCCCCACACTACCAGAGAGATGCTAACGAACTGGAAGGAATCCAGCAAAGGGCCACCAAGATGCTTAGAGGGTTGATATAAATGAAGTGGATTTCAGCCTGGAATAGGTGAAGGGGAATATAAATGCTGTCTTAAATAATATAGTGAGTGATTAGAGAGAAGGAGCTAGATTTTTCTTCAAAGTACATAGCAAAAGTACAGGAGTCAGTGGACACAAATTGCAGGAAAGGAGATTCTGTAAGGTAGAGGAGAACCATCTTCACAGTGAGGGGAAGAACTGGAAAAAGTTGCTTCTTCACCCCTAGAGATATTCAGCACTTTACTGGACATGGCCCTGAGCTGAATTAGACAGCCTCCAGGCATCTTGTCACACCTAAGTGATTTCTAAGATTTTTAGAAGTAGAAGGTAACAATAGAAACTATCAGAGTGAAGGTTAAAAATAAATGAAATCCCAAATGGAATCTTACTCCACCTATACTGTGGAATACAGACGATTTCTGAATGCTGAAAGTTTATATGACTTCAAAACACAAAGGAAAACCTGACACAGCCTATTAAACCTAGAACTATTGTTTCTGATTAAGAAAGTCACCGAATCTCACAGCACGGGAAGTTTGAGAGAGATTAATGGGAAATAACATTATACTACTGCACTAGACTTACTTTCCACTGTCAGGCTGCACAGTATTGGCATGAGACAGAGCTTTGGTCAAACCTAATACAACCCTTCTCAGACTAATAAATATTAGTATTTTCCATCAAAAGCAGAAAAAATTTTCAAGAAGATCTAAAGTTTCTACATTTTTTAACATGTTTCTAAAGCACAAAAAGCCCAAACAGACCCAGTGAGTGTACATTTAGTAATTAATACCAAGAAAGCTAACACAATACTTTATATTTTTAGGAAGTTATGAGAAATCTGGTTAAGAGGTATGTTGCAGCAATGATAAGAGATGCCAAAACTGAGGAAGGGTTGACAGAAGAAAATTTCAAGGTATGCATTTATTTTTATGTTAATAGATGTTTTAGTCACTCAGTTGCTCAGGTAGC
Organism: Formicarius rufipectus; assembly: GCA_013399695.1. Classification (NCBI taxonomy): domain Eukaryota; kingdom Metazoa; phylum Chordata; class Aves; order Passeriformes; family Formicariidae; genus Formicarius; species Formicarius rufipectus. The sequence goes on along the minus strand of VXAU01003670.1, from coordinate 60,289 downwards.
ATATAACTTGTGTTGGAGTATGTTCTTCTACCTTGAAGATATCAGGTACTACCCAGATGATGAAGTTTATTACTGATCTCTAGTGTAAGCCTTTCTTGCTTGCTTTTTTCTTTTTAATTACACAAAGAAAAGTCAAATTAGCTTTCATGTGCTGATGTTTCATCTTTCTCCCTAATTTTTAGGAGTTAAAACAAGATATTTCCAGCTTTCGCTTTGAAGTCCTGGGCTTGTTGAAAGGAAGCAAGATGTCTAATTTGCAGACTGCAAAGATGAACCAAGACACTGCCTCTCTGTCAGAAAATGAAGAAAACAGTGAGAGTGAAGGAAATAAGAAAGGAAAGAAAAAACCCTTCAGCCTTTTTGACATAACAACCATGATTCACCCACGATCAGCCAATATTGCCTCTGAAGGGCATAGTGTAAGCAATGGGTCGGCAATGATGGTGTCAGAGTCCACTCAGGAGAAACAAAAGCGTGTGAATTTTGTAACAGACATAAAAAATTTTGGGTTGTTTCACAGACGATCAAAAACAAACTCTGTGGACCAGAGTACAAATAAAATATACACTGTTTCTGAAGAAGTTTCCCGTCAACAGGCAGAACAGTGTGAGAAAACTGATGAACTGGAACAGGGAGAATTGACCATGAACTGTGCATTAAACATCCAAAGTCCTGACAAAAAATGCATGTTAGCTGAATCACAAAATAACGACGACTCTTTGGATTCACAGGAAGAGGGACGTATTTGTGCTTCAGAAACAGAGAAAATGGAGTTACAGAACTCAGAACCTGCCACTCCACAGGATCAGCTGGACAAGGCATTGGACATTAGCATTGACTCTGGTGGAAAACAGGAAACAATTGTTCAGGGTGACTACGTGATAACAAGGTTGTGATGCTTACAGGAGGAAGCATTTACAAATACATATATTTTGCATAGTGCTTTTGGGGGGTGGGGGAGAATGTTTTAAGAATTGCATTAGCGATGCAGAATTACACTTTATAGTATTCAACTGTGGCACATGATCTTGTAACATAGTAGTCAAGAGAAAGATAATATGAGGACCTTCTGTTTTGTAGCCTGCTTTAGCTTTCACAATTTGTTTTACATTTTTTAATAAACGGAAGCATCTTGTATTCTTGTACTGTTGCAATAACCCACAGAAACTTTTTAGCTATCTTTTTCAATTACAACAAATGCAATGTCTCTCATATGATAGTTGACTCCTATGATAAATATTTTTCTATGCAAATAAAAAGTAGCTTAAGAGACTTGTAAGCCTTTATTTAACTTTGTAGGTTGTTAAACGATTCTGGGCACCATAATAATCATATATGGCTCCTGTCAGCATAATTCATGTCAAGCTATTAGAATTTATTTAACTTGCTGGAAACTTGATTTGTCTCTAAAGCTATACAGAAGCAAAAGATAAATTATATTCTTTTATTTATTGAAGGAACATGAATACCTGTAAATTATGAAAGATCAACCTATTTGATTATTTAATTACAGCTTCTCCCTCACAGCAACAGGAGTATCACTGTTCTGATGCCATTGCTAGACATGCTTCAACTTCAAGGGTTGAAAACTGTAAAAAGTGTTTCTTATAGGAAAAGTAATATCTGTGGTTTGCTAAAAACTGACAATGGATTACTCCTTAGGAATCTGTAATCACCACAGCTACTTCTTCTTCAATCATTCATTTTTCCTAATGTGAACAACCTATGCACTTTAATATTCAACTGCTTATTAGCTTTTGCCTTCACAATACACTTGCATTTGCTAAGAGAAAGATGCTTCAGGAATAAGCAAAGCAAACATACAGAGATCCCCTGAGTACTTGGATAACTATGGCAATTTGTCGAGAACTTTTAAAAGGCAAGCTTTAAGAGAGTTTCTTTGACAATATCAGAACTTGGGGAAACCAGATTGGATGTTTTATAAAAAATACGTAAATGTATAAAGAAAACTTAATAGTATTTTTAATAACTTATGAGTGACTTATTGTCTTAGTCAAAAACAGTATTTTTAAAATTAAATGGTCTGTTTCTTTGTAATCGTTGACTGGTGTCCTACATTATTCAAAACGTAATTTTACAACTGGCCTAAGGGTGACCACCCTTGAACTCTCAGCACCATTCTTTTCCTCCCTGAATATACCACTTAAGTGTGCTTATTTCACTCTTAACTTCCCTAGCCATGCCATAAAAAATTTTGTAGTCCATATTAGTCTGTATTAAGGAAATTCCGGATGCATAGAATGCAGTTACATTTTGGATGAAATCCAACATGTTAGTTCCACCTTGTAGGACCTGACCCAAAGCCATATCATTCTGGATCTAAACTGTCCTTAGCTGAACTGAGTTTTGAAGATTCAGGCAAATCCCTCTCATCTGTATACTTTTACGTGAGTTTTCCAGCTTACTTTACACATACACTACTCTCTCTGAGCTCACACATTGAAGGCTTCCTTCCTGCACATCTGTTTGTGTCATGTCAGATATAGTTGAACTAAACTGAAAAATATGAACTTTAATTGGAAAATAGTTTGTATAGCTTTGCAATAATGTGTTTGAACCTTATTTGGTTGGTAGATTTTCATCTTGGCCTCCTGACTGCTCTGTAGACCCTCTCACCTTTCACATCTCTCTCCTTGTCCACCTTTAGATTGTAAGCTCTTCAGGGCAGGGCCTGCAGCTTTTCTGTTTGGAAAGCATCTGAAATATTACAAGTATAAAAAGAAATAAATAATAAGAAGAATGGTGGAATACCCTCATATCATTTTTGTTAGGTCAACTCTTTTAGAGAGTTCTGTTTTCTACTGTAACATTTCTGCTAAAAATGCCATAGAGCAAATGTGTCACATGATGTCATAAAGTTTTTTATATTGCAATTAACAGTTCTTCCACACCACTGATTTCAGTTTCTCGTTCTTTGTCATGGTTTGCAACACTTTTGAGTCCTAAGCTCACTTAGACTTTCACTAGCCAAACTCAAAACAGTGTTTCCTGAAAAGGGGCTTTCAATACCTTTCAGCCACATGGTTTCACTCCAGACAAAACATGCCTGAGCAGGGTATTGGTAATGCCAGCACCACCATTATCAGAAAAAGTTCACCACAACAAGTTTGAGCTCTGCATATTATTCTGCCATCATAAGAGCCCATGTCTCCTATGCATGAGGTATCCAACACCGTTAACCTGAACCATCAGCCAGAGCATCACATCATTACCCCAATGTGCTGGTCATCAGTCTAAGTCTTGGAGTAGACACAAGATAGAACAGAAAAAACAGCACAGATGGGGGCAGTATACTTCGTCAAAGGGACATGATGTTGCATTGCATAGCAATAGATCATCAGCCTTTTGCTGCCTTTTTTTTTTTTATAGCCAAATACTGAAAGATAGGTCTATTAAATAAAGCATACTTAAAACCAACATTTGCTCTATTTTACGTTATTCTTAAGCATCAAAGCTTGACACCAATAAGGACCTGATGCCATTCCATTTAAATTTAATGGCAAATAATCACCTCATCCTGTGAAAATAGATGAGTCCAAAATGTATCTTAAATTGAAATGGTAACGGACTTATATTGCTTTGTGGGCAGCCAAAAAAATCAACAAAAAAACCTTACATTGGATGACTCCTAGAGAACATCTGTGCCAAAGATTTGAAGGTGCACAGAGTTAGGTTTGTAATGCCACAGTAGAGGCATTATTAAGCTTTGTAAAGCTTTTGTAAAATTCTCAAAAGTTCAAACCTACCCGTCACTTCCTGCATTTTCCATTATCATCAACATAGGCAGAACCATGAAATAAACCCCTATGAAAGATGGTCTTTTGGAGCAAACTACAAAACCTTTAAATATCTCAAGAAGCTAGAAAATTGGCTCAGTACAAAGGGGGTTAATCCCAGTATTAGGCTATTTAGAATGTTAAGAAAACATTTTTGAAAACATTTTTTAAAACTCTGCATGTTTCATTGGCCCTCAAGGGCACTACAGAAGTTAGAGTCTTGTGTCAAAGGGTTCAGACTTCAGGGTCCTGTGAGCCAGCTGCATGCCATGGCACTACCTGTACATGGTACAATAACACCAGAGAGCAAGCCAGGTAGATGCCTCTACAAGGAGCAACTACGGCTCTGCAGTTGGTTTCAATCTTTTCTTGGTCCATAGATTGAGACCATTACATTGACTGGTGATAAACACCTCACAGCAATTTTTTATTTTTTTTTTTACTTTCCTAATCCAAATCTTTCCGTGAACAAGTAGTATCTAGTTCCAGTAGAATGTGTCTTCAACACAGCTATAGCTGTAGGGAGCTGTAAAAGGTGGAATTTGTGGTATTTAGGCACTCAAAATTCTTCAACAGTGTGTGATACAAGAATGTTTTCCTTAAGACCACTCTTTGACTGAAGAGGAAAGTTTTTACTCAGCTTCCTCACAAGAATAAAGCATAGATAACACATAAATAATTGTATGTTTGTTTCAAATTCTTCTACATAAGTATTTTAGGCTATAACATCCCATTTACTCTCAAAACCTCAGATGACTATAAAATCATATTCTGAGAAGCAGCATGAAAGAGAAAAGCAGATCATACTTAAAGATTGTGATGAAGCAATAAACTTTTGCATACAATTCAAAACATCTGGTATCAAATTTTCTTCTGGGAATATAGAGGTACAAATCAGACAACAGCATAATACACATCTTCATTTTAAAATCTCTTAAAATATACCAAAAGCTTCAGAGAATAGGGTAACCTCACAGAAATAATGGTAATGATAGTGGCAGTGATTGCAGTAGTAGTAAATATAAGTGTAACAACGGCAATCCTATGCATTTACCACCCATGGTAAAGTGGAATTCTTCAGTTCCAATCCCTGCTGAAAGCTTTCCTGTTTTCCATGTCCAGCAATCATTTGATAACACAGCACACTTTCCTTGGGCACACTTGTCTTCCAACAAAAGTAGTCTCTGTTGTGAAAATCTTACTTCTCTGTGCTTCAGATCTTTGACTAGGTGAAGTTTTAGTTATGGACAACACTCCAAAATAAATTGCTGTGGTTAAGAATGAATTTCAGTACTCCAGATATGAAAATGAACTGAACCCATCAACCTACACCAAATCAAGTCCACTACCCACCAATTTAGTACTTAAAAAGTTGCCTTATTTGTACATGCTAAAGAATGAAGCAGAGATGGTTCCTCACTAATATTAAAACAACAAAAAAAGTTGCAACTTTCAACCTTCGTGAATATAGTACTGTAAGAGATCTCAGTCATACAATATCCTTCAATTTTATCGCAGGCCCCTTCATCACTTAATTGTCTTCCTAAATTTATCAGATCCTCTATTGTTGTTAAAGATAACTATGAAATGTTTATAGACATGAATAATTTCAACTTTTTATATTTGTTCCTTTGGGCAGCCATTATATTTCAACTTTATAGCTTTTTTCTGATTACTGTTTGTTCTTTTGACTTTTGTACTTGTCCCCCTTCAGCCTTGGGGTTCTTTTGGTGTAATCTAAACCAATTATGTTACTTGTATTTTAATTAAACTTTCTGCTCTCTTTAGTTGACTATCATAGTTACAGCCAAGTGCTATGCAGGTGTTACCCTGTTAGTTACTGCTTTTTCAGTCTAGACTTTAGTTATTTGTAATCTAGTACCCTTCTACCATGAAACTACATTGGTACATTCAGGGACAAATGAAACTTTCAATTTCAAATACTGTCCTTAACATCAAAATAATTATCTTTGACAGAGAGTCTTGCCTCCTTTGTACACTTTAAGAGGAAGTTTAGATAGATGTGACTAGAAACCTAGGTTTCCAATAGCTGATAGATGAAATGGATACCAGTTCCTCATGGTGCTTACTCAATATCTTCATTCTCCTTTTCATCTTTGACAATGCAGTTGATGATGACTTTGTTGATAATGAAGTCTCTTTATGGCAACATTCTAACTCTTGCATTTTATGAGTATGAGAGCTGTGCCTGCAGCAGGGACAGAAGTAGCATCCAAGATGTAAAATAGAAGCTTCCAGAAAGGCTGAGCCTCTAAAGGCACTAATGCTTTCTAATTACCAATGACCATTACTAGTGCTTTCTAATCTGGGAATTAGTAAGGCAACCTCACAGAGGCAGAACTCCTGAAAAACTCTTATACTGCATGGAATCAAGAGTTAATCCATACCATCTTACATATTTTCTTCAGTGGAACAGAAAAAGCAGGAATAGCCCCATCTACATCTGTTCCATACTCTCATTTTTTTAAAAAAGCCCAAGGCATTCACAACAAAATCATTCCATAAATTTTTAAATAGGCAATAAAAGTCCATGGTTAGTGAGCAAGATAAAATAATCTGCTAGGAATTCATGTGTTTCAATTTAGCAAGTCAGTAAAAAGACTTCTTTAAACTAGGACATATACAGCAATGGAATGGAATCTGTAACTATGGAATAAGTTACAGGACTGTAACTTCCCAAGATCTAAAACTCCCCAACCATTTCCCAAATTAACTCATTGTCCTTGAATCACCTGGCTCTGATGTGAAATCAGATGCACCTGGAGGAAGCATCAGGATTTGAGCCACAGAGAAGTGTGCTCTGCTCATTTTAAGAGTTTACAAAAATGATTTACTTACCAAATCATTATGTATGACTTACAGTCATTTAAGAGTCATGCATAAAGAATAATAATATTTTAAAATAAATAAATAAATAAAAGCACAATATATGTGAGACAGTGTTTCAGTTTTTAAGCCTGTCTAAAACAGGTCAACCCAAAACATCAGTCCAAACACCCAGAGTTTTAGAAAGTCAGACTCTAACCCAAATCTGGCCCACATTTCCCTAGAGAAGAAAATACTTAAAAAGTTTATTCATTAAGGACCATGTATGGTGGGGAAAGAGTACTTCATTTTTGGGAGCTACTTCTTTCTTTGCTTGTTTGTTTGTTTTCTATTTCTGCAGAACATGAATAACCTCTGAAACCTTAAATATTCCCACACACTTCCACCCTGGAGCTGATGAAGAGAGAACCAGATGTATGATACTGAGCCAAGATTTATCCAGCATGGTCAAGAGAAGTCAGTGATGAAAGACCAAGTAAAAGCAATTATAAACCTGGAACTGGTTGTTAGTACTGAAAAAGACAAAAGGTTTTATAAGAAACTAGGAAAAAAATCAAATTGCTCTCCACAGCCCCTCACTCACTCCTGCTGCATCAGGATGGGGAAGAGAATTGGGAGGATAAAGGCAAGAAAACAAAGTGGTTGATAAAAAGACAATTTAATAGGTAAAGCAAAATCTGCACAAGCAAGCAAAGCAAAACTAGGCATTAATTTCCCATTTGCAAGCAGGTGTTCCGCCATGTCCAGGAAAGTAGTGCTTCATGATGTGTAATGGTCATTTGGTGAAGACAAACACCATAACCAAATGTGCCCCCTTCCTCCTTCTTCCCTCTGCTTTATATTCTGGCAGGACACCATGTATGGGATGCCCCTTTGGTCAGCTGGGGTTATTTGTCCTGGCTGTGTCCCCGTTCAAATTCTTGTGCTCCCCCAGCCCACTCACTGGTTGGGTGGACTGAGAAGCAGAAAAGGCCTTGACACTGTGCAAACACTGCTCATCAGTAACAGAAACATCTCTATATTCTCAGCCCTGTTTTCACCACAAATCCCAAACATAGACCCCTACTAGACACTGGGAAGAAAATTAACTCCACCCCAACCAAAAGCAGCATAAGTGTTCAGGTAATTCTAGTCCTTACTTACTGGAACGTGTTTTGGCTGCACTTCAGATCCATGCCTGCTCTTTGGGTTTAGAAAATGACTGTGTGGAAGTAATGCAGAAATGAGCCATGGCAAATTAAACTTTCTTAAAACACACTTTCATTTTTATCGACTCTGTAACCAAGAAGCTGGAGTCTGCAATAATGAAAGGCTAATATAAAACAATTGAAAATGAACCATTATAGGACCAATTACCCTAGCTGAAGGCTTATGATTTCATGTTGGAGTTCGAAGGGAGTGTAATGTGAAGTACCCTGTGCCACGTGTGTAAGGGGGAATAAAAGATCCATTACAGGCCTTACAGCAATATGGCACTGGGCTTAAAGGTGCCAAGCACCAAGAAAAATGGTTGAAAATCTTTCATGCAGATAAGTGTTCATGTTCATAGCTTCTTGTTTGTGTTGCCATTTGTTTAATAATAAAATGATCACTCAGCTTTTACATTCTTGGTTCATCAGTTCACAGAAACAAGAAAAATCACATTCTGTTCCACACAAGAAGAAGTTTAGTCTCTAGATACTTTTAGAAAGAATTTAGATACCTGGTTTTTAAAAGAGGGGTTGTGGAGTCTCCACCCATGAAGATACTCAAAACCTGACACAGCTCTGAGCAACCCACAGCTCTAAACAACCTATTCTGACTCTGCTCTGAGCAAGGAACTGGATGAGGTTCCTAGAGAAGACTTCTTTCCTCATTCTTTTCTAGCTCTGTTCTTTTAAAAGTGAACAGCTTGAAATTTGAACAGTACAGCTGGAAGAACTGCCATATGTACATATCCTCTCCACTTACAATTTAATTACAGATTTTTTAGATTTGCAATGAAGTGAGTTTCTAGAAGCCTCTGAGGAAGAAAAGTTTAAAAATTGCAGAGTTTGCTTGTAGAGAGCCCAGGAGTTAAGTGCTCACCTCATTTGTCCACCTACAATGAAAACTGTATAGAGTGATGCAGGCTACTTGGTCATAAATGTCACCAGGGGTTGGTGGCTGCAATGTACTACTAGACAGAGTACACAGATTGTACCTCTGAGCACAGGGAAGTCACATAACCAGTTCTAAGCTTCTTGCATAGGTGGAAACCCATCTATCCTTGAGAGGTCAGTGTCCAGCATGGTCAACTCTCCCCCTCTGAAAGCGGGCCTCCAAAACAGGAGATGGGAAGGGTAGTAGCAAAACACTTGATTCCTTTGAATCTTTCAGTCTGTGGCATACTCTTTTAGATTACATGTGCTTTTTCTTACAAGGAGTGGGCATAGAATGATTTTATTTTTTATTTTTTTTTTGCATTTGAGAAGGTTAAGATGCATATAAAAGGTTTAAAAATTCATGACAGTTCTATAGTAACACAATTGTTATTTACTTTATAAACTGCAATGACTCATTTAAAAATCTTGCTGCTTATTATGTCAGTGAATACTTATTCACTTCTTAGAGGACCCCTGCCACAGTTAACTATAGCTTTTCTTTGAGTCATTACTCTCATTACAGCATCTGCCTTCCCTAGAGGAATGTTCACTTCACCAATCAGTATCTTGATAAAGCTATAATGTATAAAACAAATGAAGGAAAACTCTCTGTTCTGGAACATAACATTCTTTAGTACAGTGGGTGCCTTTCAAATTCTTTTTTAATGTTTATGTGCGGTCACTTTTTTTTAATCTAAGCCAACCATGACTCAGATATAAAACTGAAGAGCAAAATAAGTTAGTATATTTTTAAAAAAACTTTTTTGCTAAATTTAGGAGTGTTTATCTGACAATAATTGTAAAATACTCAAGTATAAAATATTTAACAACGACACTTCCATTTTTTCCCCATTGAACTCATATCTAAGTGCTGCTGGATTTAATTTTTTGTTAATGACAAAAGGAAATCCTCTAACTTCTGTTTGGTTTGTGTATTAGATTCACTTTCAGATTTATATCCTCCTTTCCATAACACTGATGAACACTTATGGACTACAGCAATTAGATAAAGGGTAAATGCAAGACATCTGATTGAAATGAACTTCTACATGCAGTTCCCATTTATAATTTCCTGATCCTATGCCATAGCAGTGGCTCAGACTCAAGCAAGGACAGCTTTATCCGTTCCCACCACTCACAAAGGACTAAGCAACACAATCTGAATACAGACTTCCACAGACACAGCTCTTCAGTCACAGCTTTTACTCTAAGAGCATTAAGAGTAATGGCAGCTGATCCATCTGGTTGCTGTTCTTTGCCCGTCTGCAAAAGGATGGGAATGATTTTCCTCCTCTTGAAGAAGTGACTTCAAACTCAGACACTGAGTTCCATCTAGTACCTCCAATTCCATGTCTAGTGTAGGACAAAAAATATTTTACTCACACAAGGAAGTGAACGTGTTGAAAACACATTAACATTACTTATTAAACAGAACTCATTAGCTTTAGTTTGTGTTTTCTTTTAACTTTTGACTGTGGTTACTCTTGAATAACAAGAATATTATAAATAATCTTTTGCCTTTTATTTACTTTATTTTGTTATCAAACACCTTTGTTTTGGGAGCTGTTCATTTAAAATAGGGGCCATTTACTTAGCCAATAGGCTTTCTAACAGGCCTTTCCCAGTCAGATTTTGGTAGCTTCCTAAGGATTTTCAAGCATGGCATATTGTTCTGCATCAGAATGCGGCTGATAGAGCAGGATTCTCTGTGGTCTGCACACCAACACAAGCACATACAATAGGCACTAATCCATACATTCTGTCTCTGTTACAGGTACCAGCAGTATTATGACAACCATTCATTTTATAAACTCCATTTCATAAACTCCAGGACATGTCCTGAAAAGATACCTTGTGAGAACCTCTGTACTGAGAAAGTCAAATTTTTCAGTCTTATGGAGAAAGAAACCCTTAAGACATCTTGTGATATGAATAAAAATAAAATAATCCACTCATCTTCAAACACAAATAATTAAAAAGAAAGCCTAAAATTTTTATCAGGGGAATCAGATTTTTCTTATGGAGTTAAACATAATTATTTAAGTCAGGTAGTACTACACAAAATTTAACAGTTCACTGTGAATGCTCAGGAACACAAATGGATGTGTTGTTTTTGGTTAGACTTTGCGAATGAAGATTTTGGGATAAGCCTGCGCAGTGGATTTTTTAGGTGAGGCACAGTGTGCGCGGAACTGGCCCCACCCCCTTTACTCCTGAGGTTCATTTTGCCACGGCCGAGCAGCTCAGACGGTGACAGCGAGTTCCTCCAGGATTCGAACCAGCGTCCTCAGAGGAGGAGCCGGCTCCAGAGGTGGCGACTTACACCACTCGGCCAATGCCCACTGCCCATTTCAGATTAACATTAAAGAAAAAAACAGCAAACAGAAAAGCAATAATGTCAGGCTGTTGAGCAATCCTGGGAGCCCACGTGGGTCAGAGCACCAGGGGAAGACCTCGCCTTATCGTCTCTGCCACCGAATGACACAAACGTGGCACTGCAGCCACGCCTGCAACACGAGCTGGGGTAGGAAAAAGGATGTGTAACACATCCCAATCTTCACCTTGCTAAACAGGTACTGAACAACTATTTGAGCAAGTAGCCTTCAACTCCATCTTTCCCTCTTCAGCTGTAGGCACTGTCACTCACACACACATGCATCCTCAACAAAACATTATCCCTGACCTCCACAAAACACAAAACCAAGAAGAGAGCCAGGATTTTAATATATCTTCATGAAAAACTCAACACCTTGACCTTGCTGGACAGGCTGTAGAACAAAAACCCAAACATGGTACAGTCTTGGTGGGCACGCGGTGAGAAGTGTGTGGATTTTGTCTACTGCCGGCTGTCTGGACACAGCTGTGACTGGCACAGGGCAGCAGCAGACTCCTCTGTCACAGCCCACTCTGCAGCCCCAAGGTCAGATGGCCATTGTTATTTAATGACTTCTGCTCAAGATGATCCCAAATGTTTCTTCTGGAGATGAAGAGCAGTTATGTGCTGTATAAGAGCTTAGTTCTCCAACATCCCTTTCTCTTCAATCTCTGTCTGAACCCCTAGCTGTGGAAATGTCTGCAGACAGGCATTAGACATTTGGAGGGCTATTCTGTTTGACTTTCTGAGAACCAGACCAAAGTCAGGAGCCATCTCTCATGGCACCTTCAGCAAAGTGGACTTTCCTAAACACTATGAACGTGGCACCCCAGCACATGGGGCTTTAGAGGCTGGGTCATGCCCTCTGTCACATATCTTACGTCTATAATGACTTCAAAAGTTCAAGACTTCAAAGGGGTTTTTTCTCCAGCTTTGACAGTAACAGCCAAAACTTAAGGCAAGTCTGGGAAAGGCATCAACATGAATGTGCAGTTGCTCTGCAGTAACAATAATCCCACATATAGTCACAACTCTCATTAAACATTAGCAGCATGTTTAAAATTCTGCTATCGAATTTATATACAGTTTGGACTGGTTGTAATTTATTTTGACAGCCTCATTCTCATTTGTTTGTCTTCCGTTTTACTTTACTCTGGAAGTCTTGTGGGTTTTCTTAAAGTTCATGCTGGTTATTTCCTTGCCACTTCAGTCATCTTTATTCTGCCAGAGTGAGCTACACGAAACAGGAGGACTTATGTCTTTTAAGCAATAGTATAACAAAGGGCAAAGCATTTGGAAGCACTGCTAAAAATGACAGAGCAAAGCATTATTTTTTTCAGTACTAAACACTATGCCTATACCATCTGTTAGAAACTAAGATTAATCTTAATATCCTTAGGGCTGCAGTTGTCCCATTTCTTGCTCTTCATGCTCTTTAACTCCAGGGTTAATTGCAGATGGGAGAATTATCATATCCAAATTAAGATCTGTGTGAGTAGAATATAAGACAAAACTCTAAATAAATTTAGACACAACCTTGTATTAAAAAGGAAACCTTGGAACTGATGATTACTCATGCTAGAATTATCTAGTATTTCTTAAGCTAGAACTGGAGATTATTATTCAGTTAGAAGCAACATAATATTGACTAAGTATTGTTCCATAAATCTTTGATGACATGTTCACATCAAGGAAAGATTATGTCAAACATAGAACTCAGAAAAAAAACAACCAGACTTATTCTCAGGGCAGGGGGCATGTAGCATTACGTCTTCTCTTGGACCAAAGTAGTTCTTATATTTCTCAGGCTTTATCAAGATCATACAGCTGAATAGGGGATTTTCTCCTAAAATGGAGGAGGGGAAAAAAAAGAAAAAAAGAAAAAAAAAGGTGCAAAAATTCAGTCTAAGATAACGTCTACCTAAAGTAGACTTTTTTTCTGAAGACCTATTTCTTCGCTGTATACTTGGCTATTCTTTTATCATTGTGATAAGGGTTTGACCCTATATTGGATCATCGTATATTCTTTAAGTTATCTTCCAGTCTCTCCAAGTGAGTCTTTGGTCATGTATATTGTCAGGTGCTCTGGTCCTAACTTTGAAATATTTCACCTTTTTGAAGGTGTCCTGGGGACAGACTTTTAAAAGAATTTAAAGATGTGTGGAATTGTAGGAGGAATTCTTCCCATGTGTGAGAATGCATCCTGTAAGTGGTTAAAGAACTTTAGCAAGTTTTCCAGTGTCCACTGAAAGTTAATTGAATTTGTTAATTTTTATTTTGTGCATTTTCAGTTTAGATTTATAAACTTATTTCTCTTTGTGTTAGTAGGGGCTAAGAAACTAATCCTTTCAACACCGTAAGAATTAATCAATCAACAGTCTGAGTTTTAGGAGTCAGTCACATAATATTTAAATTTTCTGATATCAATACTTCACAGGAGTGAGCAGCATTGAAGTGAAAAAAATCATAGGATAGGTATTTAAAGAGGAGGCTACCATGTGTCTAATAGTTTATTAGCTGTCATTTCATTAAAAACCAGTATATTCAATGAAGTTAAAATTTATTTAATGACAGTGCCATTCTGTAGTATACACTTTACCAATATAATCTGTACTTCAAAACACATAAATCTAACCAATCACTCAAAAAAATCTGGCATAAACTTTTATGTATGACTGAAAAGGAAAATCTGTTTCTCACAAAAAAAAATACATCTCCTCTTGCAATACTTATCTTCAAGAAAGATATTTCTGGAATCCAAGATATAGTGCAGTATTTGGGCTTATACTTTGCTATTTTAGGTGATATGAGAAATCATAAAACTTTTTTCAGATACAGAACCATCAAACAGCAATTCTGTTCATCAGCAGTCTGGTTCCCATTAATTTAGCTTTTCTGCAGCAAGAGATTATGGTTCTCTTTTCGATTCAGCTTGATTCTGAATACAGTAACTCCTCCCCCCAGTGATTAAGATAAATAAAGTATTTCAAAAGCAATACAATCAAAAGATTGTATTGCTATGGTAACCCACCGAACCATTGAAATAATAATTGTGTGCCTGACATTACTTATAAAGATTTCATTTCCCCTCCAAAATACAATACTGATATAGTTAATCTTTTTCTTAACCCCCCTACCCATGTCAAGGAGAAAGTAAATTTTCTTTAGCATTAAATCAACTAATTTGTCAATGCTGCATGACTTTGTGTAATTTTGCCTTGCAAATCATGATTATTAAACTGAACAAAGTTCCAGTTTAATAATAAAAGCCACAGTAGATGCCACCTCTAATGGAAAGTCACAAAAGGACTGAAAAAAATCCAGAAGTGCAAATGAGAAAAAAACTGTACTCAGACACATAGTACAGATCAAATCTGACTGTGCATACTTTGAGAAGTCTAAAATGCAATAAAAATGCTCACATGACTTGCTGAATTGAAATCTAAATCTGAAACTCATATTCATCTACCCTCTGTAAGTATGAATCAGTATGAAAACCCATTAAAAGCAGAAGTTTGATTTTCTTCAAGCTGGTTTGTATGATCTGCTTCAGAAAGGTGACATTATTCATATTTTCATATCATCTTCCAAAGACAACTTGTGAATTTCAAGATATTCATGGTGAAGACAGTCTCATAGTTATTGTCATAAGTGTTTAAGCTTTGACCTTATCACATTGTATATGAATGACAAGGGTTTGACCGTGGGGGCCGGCTCCTCACTGCCTCTCGGGACTGATGGAAGAAACCCCTGTGATGATGATGGTAACAGACCACACACACGAGCCCTCCGAAGTCGGGTGGTGAAAAGCGCTTTATCACAGTAACAAGGGGTTTATATAGACTTCAGGGAGTGGAGTCGGGGAGGGGGTGGGGTGGTGGCTAGGAAACCCGGTTAACCAATGGGGAGAAGGAAGGTTACAGACTGACAGAATCCCAGGAAGTGGGGGATGGACGGGGGAGACAGCCAATGGGATTAGAACAGAGGCGGGACTGGCTGTGCTGGCTGGACAGTCCAGCATAGGTGAGAGATAGACTTGAGACAGCTTCATTGCTGGACACACATATTAAAGGGGGAACCTATATAAAGAACACAAATTCTAAAAGGTCTCTAATTTAGCAAAATCCCGGCATTTGTTGTCCTGGTTTTCTTGCCTCTTTAGTTGCTTCTTCCAATTCTCGTAGCTTGGGCGTTCTCCTACATATGAAAACTAATGTCTGACCACATTTGATGTCTTTTTCATTGTTCTGTGTTTTTTGCACAAATGTAAACCCAGTGAAGTGGTCTCACTGCTTGTCCAGGTTTCAGCTGTGCTAGAGTAAATTTCTTCTCGGTAGCTGTTGTTCTGCTGTCTTTTTGATTCAGAATAAGAATGGTGTTGGTAACACACTGATGTTTTGGGTTTTTGCCAAGTTGTGTTTACTCTAAGTCAAGGACCGGTTTGGGGTTTTTTTGTTGGTTTTTGTTTTTGGTTTTGGTTTTTTTTTTTTTTGTCTCGTGCTCTGCCACTGAGGATGCACACAAAAGAAACTGGGATGGGGACAGGTGACCCAAACTGACCAAAGGGATATTCCACATCCTAAAACATCATGCCTGGTATATAAACTGGTGGGAGTTACCCGGAAGGGCGGCCGATCTGAGTTCAGGAATGAAGGTTTGGCATTGATCAATGGGTAGTGAGAAACTGCATTGTGTATCACTTGTTTATCTCTTTTTATTATCATTACTATTATTATAATTTACCACTACTATTGTAATTTACTTTATTTTCAATATAAAAATGTTATTTTCTCACCATATAATTTTACTTTGATTCTCCTCCCCATTCCACACAGGGTAAGGGGTGGTGGATGTTGGAGGATGGGGAAAGAGGAGAGGTTGAGTGAGTGGCTAGTGGTGCTTAATTTCCAGCTGGGCTTAAATCATTACATGGGTGTAAGACAATGCCCAAGCACTGAGTTCTTATTAGCAGAACTGGGGGGAGAGAGGCTTATTAAGTGAATTAATTATTTTTAATACATAAAAAACTCAAATATTTCCATTCCTGGAAAAGGTATTTTGTTTCTTATGTAAGCTTACATCTTAAGCTCCTCCGAGGCTCAGAAAAAATTACTTGCTTTTTGGAGTTAGTGTTTATAAGGACAAGCCCTGATTCAGAACCCATAATGTTGTTTTTATTCTACATTTACAATACCATAGCTTAACCACATACTAAGAAAACACTAAAATTTGTACCATGTACTAAAACTGGTTTTAGGGAAGAGACACCAGACAATTGCCCCATCTCTCAACAGGATGTGTAGGAATGTAAATGGCAAGAAGGAAGGCAATCTGTCTTGTCATGTCTGGAACTGGCTACCTGAATTTAATTTCAGTTCTGGGTAGTGAACACAGAGTTGAATGCCAGACAAATAGAGATGTCTGATATTTCACACCATGGGGGAATCCAGGATCAAATCTCTCCCTGCTCAGTTTGAGTCAAGGCTATGGATATCCAGTAGCTCTTAAAACTCAATATTTTATTCTGTTTTATAGTCATCCCTGTAAATAGAATTGTATGAACTTCTGAAGTATATTTTTTCAATTATTAATACTTTTGTCTATTTTTAATATTTATCACTGTCTTATGAATGATAAATCTTGCATTCTGTTTGTTTAATGACTTCTGAAACCAAACCACATTACTTCCAGTGGAAAAACAACCTGAACAGGAAGTACTTTCAGATATTACTAACAGTATTAAGGATTATGTTTCTTGAAATCTTTGAGAATCTGACAGATAATTCTCAAAAACACTGCATCTAGTTGCCTAGACCACTTGTCTGTTCTCAAATTCAGTTGACACTACTACCTAACTCTATTTTGCTATGTCATGTGCCCTTGAAACTTGAGACTAAAGATCAGTAATAACCTTCATTTTAATGTCAAATCCATTCCACTTCCAGACATATATACATAAGTTTAACCTGAGCAAGTTAAACTTTAAAGTTTCACTCTACCTCAATTTTGGTAATCCTTGTTTTCACATCTTCCATAATGTCACTTTGCTTTTGTTTAACATTACCACTTTACAAAACCTGAAAGTATTTGTTTCATTTGGAGCCACTCTTAAGTCTTCCTGCATTATACTCAGTGCAAAGCAACAGCAGCTCTTTATTGTTATAGTCTTATTGATCAAAAGCCTAACTTAAAAGATCTCTTTTATCATACATGCTGATTACACCCATTCTTTTCTTGATTTCTTATGCAAAGCTTTCTCAATGACCACACACCACATCACCACTTCAATAAATTCCAGTATCTTTCTTACAGTTTTGATTCATGCTCTAGTATCTGTATATTCCAGGTTGCAAAGCCTGGTTGAGCAGTCAGGATTCTACTGTCTAAAAATAACAAGAAGTTCAAAATTTTACCTGAAGTTGACAGTAACCATCACAAAAATCAAACCAGATGAAACGGCTACCATTTTTGTAGTGTATCCTGGGGACCCCTCCTATAGTGTTTCTGACAAGACAGATACTATAAAAAAATTGCCTTCTGATTAACTAAAAGTGTGGCAAATTTTACATGCGTTGGAGCAGTTTAAATGACTTTTGGAACCTGAAAAACTTTTCAATAGAGTAAATAAGAATGTAATTGGGTCATTTAGATGCATGTTACTGACAGGAACAGTTTGCTGTCATTTCAACCTCAACGAAAAAAATACTTGCAAAGGAGGCATATACACTAAGTTAATAAACTGTATGGTACTGGGGAACCCATAGGATTTTTTTTTTGTTTGTTCATGTGTGTTTTTCCTTTTAAGTAGTAAAGAATAGAGGGTGTGGGCACATAGTGTAGTTCACTATCATATCATCTAATTGCAGGTATTACCAGGCCAACCTTGAAAAATTAGTGGTAGACAGCACAAGCACCATTGGTGTAGGCTTCTGCTGAGGTTTTTGGGACATTTTATTGCTGCCTGAATCGCTTCTTAACTCTTATTAACTGGTTCACTCAGCTCTTATATCATTGTTGCACTGACACATTCCATGTCCTGTATAAGCACAAGAATTTAAGAATACAGTGGATTTTATCTCAAGGCTGCATTGTCATATGATGTGCTCCCTCGCCAAGGAAGAACTGTTTGTCTGTGGCAACAGCGTCACCTGCTGTTGAATGAGAAATCAACAGTCCCATTTCTTGAGAAGTTTGCCTAATCCTTTTTTTTTGTGGTAGCTGAGCTGAATAGGCAGATCAGAACTGAGGAATAAGACCATATAACTTAAGCTGACCTGTACTATTTTCTAAAATTTTGCCCTATGCACATAACTTTGACTGTATATAACAATTCTTATTTTTGGATCTTTAGTGTCCCTTTGACACAGAGAAAGTAGAATATTTTGATGTTTGGGGCTGTAGATTTTTCCCAAAATAGATAAAAGGATCAGTCATACTATGAAAACCTTTTGAGATATTTATTGGAAACAATCGTTCCCTGGGTTTGTTGATCACGAATTGAGTAATGAGGAAACATTAGATTCAAATTGTGTAGTTTGGCAATGAGAAATCTAATGAGATCTATGAAAAGAGTCTAAAGCACGTGAACAAATAAACTGAACAGGAGATGGAAAATTAATTAGCTCCTGCAGGTGTGGTGCACTTATGTTTTAATAGCATGACCTTAATAAAACTGGAAATTTATTCAGAATATCAGCAAGGGGCCCTGTGGGGCTAGTCACTAAGATGGGAAATAGCAGATAATCACTAGATCACTGGTTGATCACCAGAAAACATACTGTACTGGAAGGAATCTTATTCAACATAGTATATTTCTAAGTGTCTATTTCCTGAAAAAACAAACCACCAAGGAAAGGAGGCAAAGCTTGGGATTCTCCTCACATGGCATCAGGCTTTCTAAAGGTTAGGAGTCTAGTTCAAACTAAGTGCCAGGTCTGCTTTGCTGTGAAAGGAGAGAGCATAAATCTCTCATTCATAAAATCTGAATTGCTTTTTATCCACCCCAGACAAAAGAAGACTAGCTTTGACTTTGAGATGGCTAAATTTAATTGATGTGAAGCTTAGCTTGTAAAGCAGTCACATCAAGAATCAGCAATTAAGTAGGGTTATGATATTTCAGAAGTGAGCTAGGATACCTTAAGGTAAAACCCTGATGTGAAAGAAAATAAGTGGGTAACTTAAGCTGGTTTTTTAACATCTAAATACCGGACATAGTGGAGGAAAAACCTTCTTAGGCTATTTTATTTTAATTTCCCAACACAACTGTAACTATCAACCCCATGCATCCATGATCATCCACTTCACAGGACCCACCACTATGTCTTTCCCATTACTTCCTTGAGGTTTATTTCAATTTCTCATTTTTGGTGATAGTCTTATTTGCATTCATTTTCATTTGCATTACAACTGAACGCATTACTCCTAAAGTGTATCACCTTGCACTTACAGACACTAAATCTCCTATATACATGTTACTATCAACCTCTTAGTTTGTCCAAAAGGGCAACAGGCTGTTTGGCTTCTTCTCATACATATCAATATCATTCCTGAAAACAAAGTGGTTGTTAAGGAGACACACTGAAGGTTACTCCAGAAGCAAATTGCTGATTTAAGTGAAATTAATGATAAAAAAAAAAAATCCAAATTACCTAATCAAGGTTTCCAAGGAACCCTAAGCAGTCAAGAAACGACTGCAGGATAGAGACAGCCTCTCTTTATGTGAACAAACTTTGTGCCCATTTTCTTGTTCCACTGAGCATACACTCACATACCAAAAAGTAAACACAGAAAGTTTTAGAATGAAGTTTCTAAATAAAGCAGCAGAATAGGTCTAACCCTTCACCTTTTGTAAATTACCTGGAACACCTGAAGATTTTCACTGAGAAAATGGTATTTGAAAAACACTTAATTTACTGCCATTCTCATTTTCTAAATTTTTATACACCAGCAGCAATATTAGCCATAAGTGACTAGTGGATGCATCTACTACTTCAATTTGATGTAAAAGCAGTTATTCAAGCCTCTAAATATTTGAATGCAAGGATTTTTCCATTATATAATTAAACTAATACTCTTTATGAATAATAAAAGAACTTATTTATAATACAATAAATTCTTAGTGTAAACACTTAACACAGGTTTCAGAAAACGACTACAGAGTTCTTTCCACTAGAGGTCTCTAGAGAAATATAACAGGCTGTTCAGAACAGAAGGTACCTTAGACTTTGCATCTTGACACTATTTACATTCAGTGGAAGATGAAAATCAACACTTGTTCTATTCTTATTCCAGGTATTTATTTGGATATGTTCCTTATGCTGTGGATAATAAAGATCCCTATTGCTACAATAAGAATTCAAATCCATGAAATGTTTTCACGCATTTTATAATTAACATTTTTAACATTTATAATTAGGACTTCAACATCACATCACTTAGGAAGTACACTAGCATAAAGTATTTAGCTAAAGGAAGAAAAAAACCTAAGGTGGCTGCTTGGTGGGGTAGCCTCTTCACTAATTAAACAACAAATTAAAATAAACAAAATAGCAATGAACATTGAATAAAGTTTTGATTAACCACAGGAGCCTTAGTTAACAAATTAAAAAAGGGTTACTCTGTTGTGCTGTTCAGCATGCCACTACAACAGGCAAGCCAGAGCCTGGATCCATTATTGCCTTTTATATCTAGGCTAATAGAAACATAAATGAGGAATAATATTCATGTAGTTGGACTGTTTTTTCTTCATCAGACTTTTTGTTTTGGTTTTACTGGAAATTTTACCCAATTTCCATTGTGTTATTTTCAAAATATTAATGTCTACTTAAAAATCAGCTGTATCCATTTTAGGTTCTCTGCATTTTTACACTCCTCACCAGAACAACTCACTCAGCAATTTAGATAATTTGGGGGGAAATCAAACTTAACTTATTTTCTTTTTTTTTTCATGTTATTTTTTTTCAGTGAACTATATGTCTTCAATGATTAATTTTTTACTAACATGTGCCTCATCAAATAAAGATGTCACCAGGCTTGCTATAAGGTTGTGTTGAATTATAGCCTACTGTACTCAACACAAAGAACAAATGGGATTGTCTCTGATTTGAGATTGGGTCATTAATCAGAAAGCTGAAAAAATCTGGAAAGAAAAATACTAACCCTGCACAGATTGCTACTAGTTTTTGATGTTGGATGCTAAGTGTGGAAGAAAAGAACCTGAGCAATGCTGAGAGCTGATAGATGAGTGAGGGGGGTTCTCCTGAGAGGACAAGTTACAGGCACAGTTCTGGGGCTTTTTGAAAATTTTCAGGTTATTTTAACAAAAGTATCTTCTAATTGTTTTCATCTTTGGGTCAAGAACTGTAGTCAACTGAGACCAATTAGCAGCTGTAGACATCATACCTAGACACTTAAGAGGTGATATTTCTCACTGTATTTCTTGTTGCAAAGACCAGAAATATATAAAAAAATCTCTGAGAGGAACAGGAGCACAGTGTTGACATTCTCCTAATACTGGTAATATTACATCAAAGAGTTGACCTGATACTTCCATCAGCTGATCCAACACTGAGGTTACAGGCATGGGGTTCACACAGTGAGTCTAGAGACGCTGCCACTTCCAGCAGAGATGAAATGAGCTGTCTTGAGTTTTTTGCAGATAGGGTGTAGAGAGGTCACAGTAGAATAGAAGTCCACCTACCATTTAACCAGACATCTCTGCTCTTAATCTTAGAAACCATGAAGTGCTATGGTTACCTAGGACAAGATCTTAATCAAAAAATATCTAGATACCTATGCCAAGTAGTCTTTGGCTATGATTATATATAGGAAATAGTCACTGACTCTGTCTGCTGCTCTTTGTCCCATTTGTGTCTCTTCTATAGTGATTGGTCGATCTCGGGTGTGTCAGTCCAGTGCTGCATTCATTTCTAGTTATTCACTGCTCACTGGAGGAAGAAACTAAAGTGAAGTACTGCCATGGGAACTCATTTTCATAAAGATCAGAAATGATCTATAGACTTTCATTTGAAATTGTATTCCTATGCAAACACTACTATAAAAATGGCATTTTTTTTCCCTTTATATGAAAATTACAAACTCCTGGACTGCAGGTCAATCACTAACTGCCCCTGGAGCCTTAAGACTGTCACTTCATAGGAGGCTTGAGCCTGCCACTTCTATCTCAGTTTCCTCAGTTACAGCTCAGAATTACATTTTCCATTTACTTCACAAGAGACTTTGAAGGACAGAGTAATAAGTATAGAAAGGTATACATTCAAATTTTCAGATATTTAGTGATTTTGATATGAGATGTAATCATATATTGCATAAAGCTTTAACTAAAAGCATTACATAACAGCAATTGTTTTCATTAGAATTAAAAACAATATTTAAACTAATACTGCATATGATTGAGCAACTACTTCATGTGTGTTAATACAGCCCTTTTTTTTTTGTTTTTTGTATCAAGACAAAAATGCTGTTTCAGGTTATTGACAACAGTATTTGGAACTTTCATCAGCTTCTTTAGCTAAACAGTTCAGAGCTGATAACAGTGAGGACATGGAAAACAAAAGAAAGCCATACTGTTCTTGTGGGAACAGACAACATCTTCCTCTGGGTTTGAGTAAAACCACATGCAATGATCATGACCTCCGGATGCCTCAGTGCTATAAATACTAAAGCATAAGTCAATGTATAAACTTCTCAAAGTTTCTCTGTTGTTGTGTCAGCAGAATAAAATTATAAGCTCTCTGTAGAAAGGAAGAAATTAGTCAGTCGGGGAATAAAAGAAATGGTTTATTCAGTTAATGTATGGTAATAATTTAGGTTACTGAAACTGGCAGCAAAAGCTGCTGTTCTAAGAAGGGTGTTACAAAGTTTCAGGTTGATCCTGTGGTTCCCTCCCACCACCTTCTAACATGTATATAAATTGTCAGCTCTCCAGACCTTTTGCCAGTTCTCTCTTCTAGACTTGCCAGAAGCAACAGAGGACTGAAGATGAAGAACTTTTTCTTACTCACCTTTTCTACTTTTTTATTGTCTGTTTTTGAACAAACATCTGCTTTTGCTCACTATGACAAGATTTTAACTCATAGTCGAATAAGGGCACGGGACCAGGGGTAAGTAGCTGGCTTTTGTTTCTAATGTAAAAGGAAACTTGTTAATCTTTATTCTCCCCTTTCTTCTCGCATAATACTAAATGTGATTTTTCACTGTGACTTCTTCCTGTCATTTGAGTAGAGTTTTATTTTTAAGTTAATTTTACAGGAATTGTTCCTAAATAAAAAGCTTTCCAGGGAATTTCAAGAGGATACAGAATACTGTTAAACTTCATAAAAAGGGGGGAAAATCTAAAATCAGTATTTCTCAATGGATAAAATATGTGTAATTCAGAATCACTGAAATTAATTACAGTTCATAATTAATGTGATAGGATGTCAGACATGTTTAATATATATTTGCAAATGATTGAATAGAACCTATTCCACAGTATTTCCATCCTCATGAAAATCCTGAACTCTATTTAAATGCTCTCTAACATGGGAGCATATACTGGGAACCCTTTGTGAAACTTCAGTTCCCACTAGACCAATGTGGCAAGCTTCTCAGCAGGGTTCCCAAAATACAATGCTTAGAAACCAGGCTGTTTGGAGGCACAGAAATAATTTGAACTGCTGGGGTCAGGGAGGCACATGCATCTCAAGATATTTTCCTGTAGTCTTCTTAAGCAAAAAGCATTCTGTGAATAAGAATTGTTTACAATCCTATCTTCTTTTGATGAATTCCCACTCCCTGCTACATACAGACACAACGAGTTTTTTCAAATAAAAAAAAAGACCCTGGCTCCTCAGTGATGCAAAATATATGTTCTAACTTTTAACTGATGATTTTTTTAATTGCAGAAGTATAAAAATTAGGGACAAAGTACTCTTGCACCATGGAATTTGATCATAAGAAATTCCTCTTCTGTACACTACTATGCTAAGAAATGTGTATTGCTCATCTGAAGTCTGTGACTTCTTTTATTTACATGCCAATTTACCCTTTGGTCCCCAGTAATTTCCAGAATGTTTATTTAGGTGCCTGTGGTAACCCAAAGAGTTGCTAATCAAAATAGCTGATTGATTTACAGAAGACAAGGTTTCCTTCTACATAAAAAACAAGGCACTTTTCTTCCCCATCTCCCCACAACCTTCAGCTACCCAGATGGGTGCAAGAAAGAAATCTTAATGAAAAGAGCCTGATGGCATTCACTGCTCAGTTTCTGGTGGCTGGTAATTCACTTTGCAGGGGGAAGGGAGAAACGGAAGGTATATTGAGACTTGACTAGGCACAGCTGGTGGTCACCATCAGAGACATAGGGTCAAAGCAGAACGAAGGGGAAGCTTGTCTCTGCGGGGAGGGTGATTTTGCCAAGGAACCCAGCTGGGCAGTCGCCGGAGCTTGCACTGTGGTTACTTGAAAACATACCTGCCCTGGGAACTGAAGCCAGATGTTAATTTCTTGCTCAACAGAAACAGTGTTTGCCACTATTCCATATCGAAATTTTCCAGAAATGTACAGAAACTTTTTTTTGAAATGTTTCTCACTCCACCCATAGCCCAAACGTTTGTGCTCTTCAGCAAGTTATGGGAACAAAAAAGAAATACTTCAGCACTTGCAGAAACTGGTACCAGCAAGCCATCTGTGGAAAGAAAGCGTAAGTATGCTTCCAAACTATTCCCATTTATTGAGATAATGTAATGAATTATTAGAAAACTTCTTTTCTCACATACAAACTAATGGTTCATAATTTATATTAGAATCTTTACTTCTCCTCCAGGTGGCATTGTAATACTGACTTCCCTTTTCCTTCACTGGACATACTGCACGTCATCCAAAATACTTCATCTTTTCAGTAAAGTGTGCCATACCACTGACAACTTTAGCACTAAATTTTATTCTACCACAGAGACATTGGGAAGAAGAGTATTTCCTGAAAATGGATTAGACTCAGACATGGATATTCTCACAGGCAGTTTTGGAAAACAACTTGCTCCTGTGGTTTTGTTCCTAGATGGATGCCATGTCTTCTCATGAGACAAGAGTCTGCTCTCAGAATAAATTGACAGGGAATTCATTACTTTACCAAGTTCCAGAAGCAAAATGTGTTAAGCAGTGATGGATACCTTCATGTGTTAGGAAAAATAGTTTGAAGCAATAGGCAATTTAGATGCATTGAACCGACGTCAGGTGAAGACTTTGTTCTAACTAGAATTCTGATTAGAATTTAGATAAATGTAAGCCGTAAAACATTTTGCAGAGCATTTTGCAAGGCCCTCCCTAAGAAAGAAGTCTGGTACAGCCAACAAGAGGAAGACATTGAGAGGATTTTGGGTGGTTTTGGTCATGAGAATCTACACAAAACTATCACCTGCCTTCTCACTCCTGTTTTAACTCTCCCACCATTGTACAAGCACTCACAGAGGCTAGAGAAGGAGAAAATTGTGTATGAGAGTAAGTTGAGTCATACAACTCCTGAGGGCTGTTTGAGGGGTTTTTGTGGCTATAATAGAGCATCTGTTATAAATTAGTCTTAGCTGTTAATGAGAGTTTTATACTCTTTGCAATAAAAACAGAAATAAAGACATTACTGAAAAGGTTAGTGTACTAAGAATGCTAATCCAAAGGACAACACGTCTTTTCAGGTTAATATCTTCATGTTAACAAGCCCTCCCTAACTTATATATATGATCTATATCATGTTGAGTCCTTTTATTATGTGCATTCCCCTTCCACTTCTCTCTGTTTACAATCAGGATGTAACTTAGACATTTGCTAAAATCAAAGTCTGTTGGACCAAAAGTCTTTCCACTGTTTCTCTGCAGTATTTTATCTCCATGCCAGCAAGGAGTAGAAACAGATGAGTCACAGAGCTGATCTGAATAAACTGAAAACTTTGTATTATCCAAGAATAACAACAACACAAGGTAGTGTTGCTCTGTCTTTTTCCTTTGGAATATACTCCTTTGGAAAAGGTCAGGAAAACCTTCTGCTAAAAAAAACCCAAACACTAACAACAGCAGCAACAACAACAACAAAATTATCCCAAAACAGACAAACAAACCAACCCCACTAAAACCTCAGGAATGCAGCATTGCTTCTTATCTGAGTAATTTCTTTCTTTTGGCCACCATCATATTTAACCGCCACTAGTAAGGGTACAGATGAGATAACTTTTCAGTCTGGTGTGAGGTGGTACTTTCCCTGTGCACTATGTCTACACATGAGTGATACTGAGGAACAGCATCTTGCACTGAGTTTTCTCTTGTTCTAACCTTCTTGTGGTATGCTCCACACAGATCCCTTTTCTCCCATCACAATTTTCTCACATTTTGTGAACAGCTAAAAAGCCTAACTGTAGAAAACTGTAAGGGAACGCAAATACTCTCAGAAGGCTCTTACAGTAACCCTTGAGGACTGAGAAGAAGCCTGGGCTGTACATAACAAGATACATGGTAAAAAAGACACTGATCTTGGAATGTGTGGCTGAAGAAGCATTTTCTACCTAAGTATGTTGTTCAGCCAATTTTCTGTCTTTCAGTAATTGTGTCATTGCTGAATGTGGTATGAAGACTAAATTTGCTATGTCTTACTCTGTACTTACAATTCAGTTTTCTCTTTCCTTTTTCCAAGAGCTAATTGAGGCTGCAGTCCTTCATATATTCCCATGGGATGAGAGGGAGTGATTTTGTAGTACAGGGAAGTTAAAAATATTTTCTCATGACAAAGCAGTTCACACAGTTGGGAGAACTTTTTGATTCCTGTTACACAGTTTTCTTAAAACAGATGATTTTTATTTAATATTAGCTTATGGCAAGGATTCAAGAAGGAGTATAAGGTTTATTATTAGTTTGAAAATCTGTAGCCTAAATTGTATGCTATTCTGGCATTCCCATAAAATAGCCATCCACCGATTTGGTTTAAAGAAAATGTAACAAAAAAGAACTATACAAATACTTTCACTATATGTTTTCTAAGTTGAAAATATACACATGGCAGAAGGGTGAATATGTCATGGATGTGTACGTATATGGGGGAATGGAGAAAAATAATTTTCATAGCA
>VXAU01003670.1:12340-32909 GCA_013399695.1 Formicarius rufipectus | reverse complement strand
AAAAAAAAAAAACAAACAAAAAACAAACCTTTAATCTTCACCACCTCTATCAGATTGCTTTCAATTACAGAATCCTCACTATTATAATCATGATTTGCAATGTTATTGTTCTTCCAGATTACTTTTAGTTTTTAATCTCTTCAAGTAGTTTGGATATTGAAGTTATTAAGTCTAACTTTTAGTTTGAATAAGCTGTTGATTTTAATGTGGTTGTGGTTAATGTTTTGTCAGCTTTAGTTTATGAAAAATGAGAGAAGTGCACTCAGATACCACCAGAGTCTTCAAATTAAAACATGGAATGTAGTGGTGAAGACTCAGTAAAAGCCTTCAAGGAATTCATGTTTGGAACTTTTGAACTGCAAACATCATCCACATTTATAAAAATCTATTATGTGAAACAGTTATGACAATTTTTCCGTGTCTCTATAGTGTACCATATAGTGTGCAGTATACCATAATTTCAAAAGTAATATCTGAAGTCTAATGTATTGAAGTTCATGGTTCAGACTTTGGTAAGTTTGTATGATTTGTTGGCATTCTCTGGTGAGCCAAAATCACCTCTGTGATAATGTCAATAAATTTGCACTTTCTTACAAGAGAGAAGAATTTTTCAAGCAAGTCTATTGTAGAAATTTTATTTCAGTCTTATTAATTAAGAAGACATATCTTATAAGACACACAATATTAAATTGAGCATCACAGTATACAATTATCATTTATCCCTGGTTTGCTAATATGTGTAGCTTACATGTATTTAAGAATGAGAGTGTTTTATTGACATCATTATATAACAGTTCCTGACCCCTTGGTATTACTAAATTCTTGGTATGCTGTGATGACACACTTTTTTAACTCTGGGTTTTATTTCTTGTAGTCTGGTTTTCATCTTCACTACATTTCCCCGTGAACTTTTCCTTGTGTCCATCCATCCAGTCTTTAGTGACTTCCTTCTCCATAACCTGTTCTATGTCTGTTCTTATTTAGCTCCCTCTGTCATTCCTGAGCTGCTTCAAATTCTTCCTTGAAAAAACTGCAGCTCTCTTATGCCACGTTTTATTGCCATACAGTCCCCAAGACCTCCTCCTGAATAAACACCTGTTTAGTTCCTATAGCTAGTATTTAGGTGTTCTTATGTAGTTCTGTCACTTTAATTTCTATTCAGTGGCTTTACATTTTTCTTTCTTCTTTACAACCCTTCTGCTGTGAGTTTCTTTTAATGTCCTCACTTTTGTTTTTCTTCAATGTCATCTAATAATTTCAAAATAGATAAATTAATTTCCTTCAATTGTTGTTCTAGTCATATCATCTTTTACTAACTCCACATGGGTACCATATCCTGGTCCATGTTCCTTCCTAATACTTAAATTTAATGATGGTAGTCATTCTGAAAATTCAAAAGCTTTACATTTAGTAAAATATGATCAATTTGTAGTCAGTACAGAAAAGGCTGAATAACCAACCAAAAAAAAAAAAAAAAAAAACACTATCTGGTGAATATGTACTTTGTAATGAAAAAATAACAATTAAAAAGAGACATCTAGAATTAGTAGGCACTTCTCCTGTTTATTATTTAATTCAGATTTTGTCTCTGTCCCACAGAACTGTCTTATATGAGTGCTGTCCTGGCTATATGAAGATGGATGGTACAAGAGGATGTCCTGCAGGTACAAGCTTATTTTCATGTAGATAAATCAGTGTATGGGAAGCACTGCAGTACTGGAGATTTTCGAAGGTGGTCATCTCAAGAAATGATTGCCTCTTTTTAAGAATTATTGCCTACAATCAACACAGTTAAAAATCAACCAGCACTGAATTTAATCATGCACTTTTGGTTGAATTTTGTAGCTCCTCCTTGATGTTGGATTGGTGAGGAATGATAGTGTATTTGGTGTCCAAAGCTGCCAAAGAACTTTTACTCCTATTTCCATCAAATTCCAGAATAGCCTAAAGCATATCAGTGAGGTCAGAAAACCAAGTGTGGCATATCTAACTTCTGTTTATTCCATTTCCGGAAAAGATGTGAATCTAATTTACTTAAAGATTCTTGCAGGTTTTAACTAAGAAAGAGTGAAAATGAAGGCAAGAATTCTTGATTTTTCCTATTTGTGCTATTCTGGTTTACATAAATAAAATTAATTTCAGCAGGAAACAGTAATGTGAGAAGGAATATATTTCATAGTTTTGATTCCTATATCTAAACTAATCCTTTAACATTCAATAATGCAGAGTCCAGTTTGTTTAGATTAACTAATCTCACTTCAGATTTTTACATTAGGATGAGGTCAGTCACATTCTAGCATTTTCTATTCCTCTCCATAACCATAAAAAGAGCCAAGAACAACTAGATTGCATGCAAATGTCTCACTTCTAGATGTCTAAAATTAGAAGAGATTAATACTGTTCTCATGTAGCAGTGTCTTGACTGTGAGACTATGGCCATTCTTACTCTGTGAATAAATAAATACATGCACAAACCATACACTGGCAGAAGAACAAAAAGCCTCACAAGAAGAATTCTAGTCCATCATGACCAAATGAGACTTCTCTGTGTAAATTTTTGTGATTATAGGTGGAACTTACTTCTATATTCAACAGATAGTCTCCCATTTCATGTTGGACTAGTACAAAGTATGACAGCTCTCTCAAAGAAAATCTTACAAGCAGTATTGCTTGATCTTATTTTTTATTATGCAATTTTAAAAAAATTCAAACCACAACTAACAGATGTGATTAGATGATTTTTGAGTATGTTGACAATGGAATTTTTAATCCAAGCACATTGTTTAATATTGATTTAAACAGTTTCAGAACAATTGTCCAACCAACAGAAACAATGTAATTTTGATTG
The DNA here is from genome assembly GCA_013399695.1 of Formicarius rufipectus. NCBI lineage: Eukaryota > Metazoa > Chordata > Aves > Passeriformes > Formicariidae > Formicarius > Formicarius rufipectus. The sequence continues at coordinate 30,061 of VXAU01003670.1, read as the reverse complement.
TGAGGAACTGGATGACAGAATAGTTTATGGTATTCCTATCTTGTGTTTATTTTAGTTGCTCCTATTGATCATGTATATGGTACACTTGGTATTGTGGGGGCTACCTCCACACAGCAGTACTCTGACGTATCAAGGCTGAGAGAAGAGATTGAGGGACGAGGATCATTCACTTTCTTTGCACCAAGCAATGAAGCCTGGGAGCAATTAAATTCAGTAAGTGTTTGCATGCGTGTGTGTGAGTGCATGAGTTTGTGTTTCTATTTCAGCTAACATCTTAGCTGAAACAGCTAGTGTATGATAAAATAGATTAGAAACTCTATTGGTATTTTAGACACAAAAAAGCTTGTGCAAGTTATAAATAAATAATTTGAATGTTTAACATACATTTCTGTATCTAGAGAGGCTGAGTTTATTTTCAGGAGTACTAAGCAACCATAATTGTCTTTTATTTAAGCACTTGCATGACAAATATTAATGTTGTTAGTGTTATTAGCATAGTCTGGGGAAGACTTTTAGGAATTCCAGCAGCTGCATGATGTACAGTTGTACATATTCAGTGACTTCTGTGCCTTTCTTTTAGTAATGGTTTTAGTTAAACAAATACCGAATCAAAGCTCCTCCAATGACTTGTCTATGATGAAGCCTCTCGTCTTCCATCTGTGAGCAAATCAGACTGAAAGATCATTTAAGTAGAGCCAGATTGATAGGCCTTAAAGCTGTGTTTCCTAACAGATGTTGAAAATTAAGATAAAATAATATGTACATATTTCTGAGTAGAAAAACATTTTACAGCTTCTAATTAATTAAATAACTTCTTTCTTCAGGAAATTCGCAGGAATTTACTTGACAATGTAAATATTGAACTGTATAATGCTCTCCACCACCACATGGTAAATAAGCGCATGTTGACAAAAGATCTTAAGAATGGTATGACTCTGGTGTCTATGTATAACGGACAGAAATTGCTTATTAACCATTATCCTAATGGGGTAAGTCTATTCTCTTTTTTTTCCCCCTAATACATTTATTCAGTTATAGCCTTTATTTCCTTATATAGCTAAGAAAATATGTTATAGAAATGTTAACATCTAGTAAGTCAGTTGCCACTGACAAAAATAAATTGAAGAAATTTTGACTTCTGTGTAGACTAATAACTACGAAAGAGTGAATAAACAGATGCTCTTTGCTGTTTAGAAATCAAAATTCAAATGAAAATGAACTTTCTTTGTAAACATCAAAGCCTTTTGTGGCTTAAAAATACATAATCATACTGAATTTTACAGCAAAATCTACTTTTAATCTTCATGTGTTTGCTAAATAATATTTAGTCAGCTATTTTATTTGAATTTGAGTGCATGGTAGGAACATTTAAGATTGTAGAAACACACATCCATTATTTGTCTAAAAGAAAAGTAATTTTTATAAATGCTAGAAAAGTCCAGTTAAGTCACTCACCTTCGTTGCCTTAAATATTTCAAAATACCTATGTTGGTCTACAAGATGCATCAGTAAAAGCCAATAGAATCACCATATGAACCAGATGTAGAAAACAAATCAGAATACATGCAATAGGAAATAAAAAATGGATATGAAATCAATGTAACCTGAGTAAGTCTGCTGCTACTGTTCCAGAAGTGTAGTCAGAATTTCAAATGTTGCAAGATTTTATTTCAAATTTTAAAGAAGTCTGGTGAAATTCCAACAGTGAATACACAATGTACAGTACATACATTGCCAGTGTGTAAGAATCAGGTTCTGAGTTTATGACCAAATTAATGCTTAATCTACTACTTGATTCTTCAAATACAGGTTGTTACTGTTAACTGTGCCAGAATCATCCATGGCAACCAGATTGCTACCAATGGTGTTGTTCATGTCATTGATCGTGTCCTCACCGCTGTTGGAAATACCATTCAAGATTTCATTGAAGTTGAGGATGATCTTTCATCTCTTAGAGTAAGTGGACAAAAATAAAAGCTCTTCTCTGTTATTTTAGTTTTTGTTTTAGTTTGGGGGTTTTTTGGTTTGTTTGTTGATTGAGGGTTTTTCTTCTGATTTCTTTTCTATTTGCTTATGATACCTGGAAGTAAGAAGGGTTAGGTTTTTAAGAACTCCAGCTAGTATTGCAAACCTTACTATATAAAAAGGCAAGATATATTTTAGATAAGGAGTCTGCTTGTTCTCCTTTTTGGATCCAATAAGACCATATCAGGATGGAATGTGTCCCTGTACATAAAAGGTGTCTTCTCTTCAAACACTGAGGCAGTGAAACATGTTAGCATAAAGTTACAGTGTCTAGTGCTAGATAAATAGAAATAATTTCTAAATGGATGATGGAAAATGATAAAAGCCCCAAATAAATTCCAGAACCTGAATCATAGCAAGTTTTAGAGCACCAATAGACGGACACAGGAAGGATTTTTCTTGTAGAGAAAAAGTATGGTTTTTTCTGTCTAAGTTTCTATTTTTTCCTTCTTGTGGAAGATATGTCTGTGTGGTGTAATGGAATTTAATTCTGCATGTTTGAAAAATATACCATTCATTTGCAAATAACTTTTCCATTCTCCCTCTCCCCAAGAAATACAAAAAGGTATTTTAAATGCAGAGGAATAAAGATGAAGACTCTCTGAATGCCTCAAATACAGCCTATGACTGTTGCAAGCAATCACAGCATTTAATCCCAGTTTGAAAAAAACAAAAAAAAACAAAAAAAAACCAAAAAAACCCAATCTAGTCTTCAGCTGAAAAAGAAATCCTCTCTATCAATTCAGTGTTTCATCTTTCTATAACACTGATCTTGGTCTATCATTAAAGTACCCATGGGCATGCAATGAAACCAGACAGATAATGGATTTTGGTAATATTTTAAATAATCAGCATTAAAAGAAACAATTACTTTTTAGGATGTTGCCATTGCATCAGATGTCATGGATATTCTTGGAAGGCCTGGTCATTATACACTCTTTGCTCCTACTAATGAAGCTTTTGAGAGACTGCCAAGGGGACTTTTAGAAAGGATCAAGGGTGACAAGGTGGCTTCTGAAGGTACATAACCATTTTTGCAAATCAGAAATACAGATGAGTGGATCAGGAGATAGAAATACAAAGTACATTATCCTAATGGCTCTGAAATTAAGCACCTCTACTTTTGTCTGTCTTGAAAGAATTATTTCTTCTGTCTCAGATTTTTCCAGTTCCCTAAGGAGTCAAAGTCACTGAAAACTTAGTTTCCAAAACAGTTTAAAGGGGACTGTGAAAATATATGCATATTGATGTTTCTAATAGTTCAACTGCATAGTTGTGATAGACATTCCTACCTCTAGAAATACAGGGCTATCTGAATGTGAGATACTATCATACCTTTACATAACCTACGGAATTCTATACTCATAGGTCCTTTTGAAGCACATCATCTACAGTCACGACTCTGGTACATGCAGATTGCAGCATAACTAGTATAGTTTTCATAATAAAAGAATGCCAAATATTTTGGACTATAAATGTTGTTTAAAGGCCTATATTATAACATCAGTAACTTTAAATAAGGTGTCTATGAGTGTAAATATACCAGCTAAGTTTTTAGAAATAACATAATGTAAGAATTTATCCCATACCAGTATGTGAATTATATATGTGTCCTAACACATCTGTGAACTTTCTGCTCTCTTTTTTTGCAGCTCTTGTGAAATTTCATCTATTAAATACTCTCCAGTGCTCTGAAGCCATCACAGGTGGAGCTGTCTATGAAACTTTGGAAGGAAAGACTATTGAAGTCGGTTGTGATGGTGAAAGCCTGACTGTGAATGGAGTGAAAATGGTGAAGCACAAAGATATTGTGACAAGCAATGGTGTTATCCATCTCATTGGTCAAGTGCTAATTCCTGATTCTGGTCAGTGATGTGTATGAAAACCTTCATACACTGAAGATACTTTCTACAATCTTACCTAGATTTCCTCAGATACATAGTTATGGATAAGCATGGAGAATCCAAATTGGGACTAGGAAGAAATTGTGTGCTAAAATACCTTTTCTTAATCCTTTATTTGCAGCCAAACAAGTCATTGAGCTTGGGGGTGCCCAGCAGACTACTTTTACTGACCTGGTGGCACAGCTAGGTCTGGCATCTTCTCTAAGACCAGAAGGCCAATACACTCTCCTGGCACCTCTGAATGGTGCTTTCTCAGGTTAGTAATACTAATTGGCCATAGCCAAATAGAGATACTTCATCTTTTCAAATTACATACCATGCAGAAAGGCAAAACAAGCCTAGCCACCAGACTGAAGAGCTTGCTTTCAGTCATGTAATTTACTAATGAAAATAGTATCACTGAAATAAGGTACAACATATGTACAGACAGATTGTGGGAACAGAAGGATACTAAGGATCTGCCAGTTCCCTTAATCTTTGTATTACTTCCATCATATTCACAACTAATTTAATCTCAAAAAATTTATACAATGTTGTGGTTTAACTCTAGCTGACAACTAAGTACCACACAGCCACTTGATCATTCCTCCTTTCCCCTGCTATATGATGGGAAAGAGAATCAGGGTAATTAGAAAACAAACAAGCACACAAAAAATAAAAATAAAAATAAAAACCAAACCGCATAGGCTGAGATAAGAACAATTTAGTAAGTGACACAAAATAAAATGTTTGTATTAATAATACAAGTGTTACTAATAGCAATAATAAAAAGAATAGAAAGAAGAGATAATTAAAACCCAAGAGAAACAAGTGATGCACAATGCTATTGCTCCCCCTCACTGACCAACGACCAGTCAGTGGGTGGACCCTCCTGGCCAGCTATCCCTCAGTTTATACTAGGCATGACTTTCTATGGTATGGAATATCCTTTTGGCCACTTAGGGCTACCTGTCCTGAATATGGTTCCTCCAGCTTCTTGTGGACCTCTTAGATGGCAGAGCATGAAACACTGAGAAGTGCTTGACTTAGTTTAAGCATTACCTAGCAACAACCAAAACATCACTGTGTTACCAACACTATACTCATACTAAATCCAAAACACAGCACTGTAGGACCTATTAGAATAAAATTATCTCTATCCCAGCCAAAACCAGGACATACAAGAAAGTATTTTCCAGTGTAATAAAGCAGAGAGAAACTGATATCAATACACTCTTAAGCAGATGTTTATATATTTGCAGAGGTGACCACATGGGCATCTCACTTTTCCACAGAGAATTTGAATGTTAACTCACCACCTCAGAAGCAAATTTGGATATGTTTTAATGTGCACATGCAGAAAGGAACAGTTCTAGTAAGACTGTAGCAAAAGTTCAGAAGATAGAGAAGGCCCACACATAAATCATCAGCTGTATTAGTTACAGAAACTACTCAGAGCAATGTTAAAAGTTAGTGACTGAATTTAAAGAGTGGCCATTTACAGGAACTACTTAACAGTTCATTTTCTGTATACACAGATCTGTCCAAGCTTTAACTCAAGCATTTCAAAGATTCTACATTGCCATTGTCTTTTAACTTTGTTTCAATGAAAATTCATGTATCTTACTATATACTATTATCTAAATGGTTTTGTAGATGACACCTTAAGGCTGGATCAGCGTCTTCTTAGAACAATCCTGCAGAATCACATTATAAAAGTGAAAGTTGGGCTCAATGAACTGTACAATGGACAACAACTGGAAACAATTGGAGGAAAACTACTTAGAGTCTTTGTGTATCGCACAGTAAGTGAATGGAGCTTTCTAACAGTGTATATCTCAGCTATGGAAATGGAAAGTCAATAAAAGGCAAAGCTGAATGAAATACCAACACTTACCATTCTGACTATCTAGCAAAAAAATCTTTAAGCTTTTAAGATAGGAAAGCAAATCTGGTCTTTATTGATTGGAACTTTTTTTGCATGGAAAATTCTTTGAGAAAATAGAACAGGATTTCAGATTTGCCACTCTATTGATTGCAGATGTTAAAAGCTGGTGTCTAGAACTAATGAGTATTATCAAGGGAAACAAATTCAAGTTCTGAAATATTTGCACCATGTTATTTCATTCTAGGTTTTGCTACTTTTGCTTTCTCAAGCAATGCCAAATTCTCTGGCAAGAACACATAATTAGGAAATACATATTAATGTTTTTTAATACATATTAATGTTATTTTTAATATTGTGTAAATAGCTGCACTTGTTTCTCTTTCAATAAGGCTGTATGTATTGAAAATTCATGCATGGTCAGAGGAAGTAAAGAAGGAAGAAATGGCTTTATTCACATCTTCAGGCAGATCATCAACCCTGCAGAAAAGACTTTGCATGAAATGTTAAGAAATGATAAGCGTTTTAGGTGAGTTGCAGTTTTGACAGCACTAAGAATTTCCTGCAGAGGTTAACTGTGTATACAGAACAGCTGGGCTGAAGAAAAGTTGTAAACAGAGTTTGTGATCTTTTGGGTTTTAGCGGGCAAGGAGGGGAGGGAAGGACTTACCGCCTACTCAAAGAAAAAAAAAAAAAGTGAGTGTAAGAAAGTGTGTTCCTCCAGCTGCATGCTGAAAGGGCTCCCAAACTCTATGCTAGAATGGTTGTTTATGTCATATAGGAGTCAATAATACACCAGAATCAGAGGAGTAAGAGGACACAAGAAATTGGATGGTACATCCAGAGCTACAAATGTAGTGGAGTCTGGAGTTTTAATTATGAGCAGTAGAATTCCATATGGGTGCAGCATGATTGCATAGTTTTTTAGTACATATTCTTGTCCCTTTTCTGCAAATATCTTGATACACCTAGAGAGAGCAAGTAACCTCTACATCTTCCCTTCATCTCTTTGCTTTGCAGTGGTTTTATTTGATGAATCCTCTTGTGATCTAAGCTGCCTCTTTTTTTTTTTTTTCCCCCGGAATGTTTTTTCTCTGTTTGCTACTCTTAAGACTGTCATTTTTATGTGTTTTTTTTTTTTTTTCTCCTCCACTGTCTTTGTTTCTGGGAAATAGTTGAAGTGTTTCAAGATTAATGTACTATCAGAAAAAAATGAGGAAACAGTACCCAGACTCAACTGTAGATGCTGTGTTTCAACAAAATGTATTTGTGGTTTGTCTGTTTGTTGTGAACAGTGTTTTCCTCAGTCTGGTGAAAGCTGCAGATTTAGATGATGTTCTGTCACATCCTGGAGAATGGACTCTGTTTGTTCCAACTAACGATGCCTTTAAAGGTTTGACTGATGACGATAAGGATGTATTGATAAGTAAGTAACATAAGAAAACTAGAAGTATAAGCAAAAGTGAAATCGATTGGAAAGGAGATTAACGCACTTCTTACGCAGAAGCTTCCTGATGAAACAGTTTACCTTTTGCATAGAGCAGTTCACAGGGCTTCCCTAAATTATTTCCTTCTTAGGGCATAGAGAAAATATCTTTTTGGAAAGAAGCATCCAACCTGAATTTAACTTTTAATTTCTTTCCTTAATATTAACCTTCTAGGTTAAAATCTTCTTTCATTTTATTACCTTCAACTTTTCCTCATTCAACCTTGCTAATAGCTTTTTTTTTTTTTTAAGATGAAAATTCTGACACATTTCTTTTCTAGTTGTAACTGTTGCATTAAGAGATATTTAGTGTTGGCTTTTGTTACCTTTCCTTTCCTTTGTTTCCACCCAGTGATCTCTGATAGCACCAATGCTCTCCATGTTAAATATTGAATATCTTTTTGCTTCAATGCATGTGATCTCTTTCCATCTAACACTTATAAACTCTGGAATGTATAGATTTTTCACAAGATTTAAAGCTAGTTTATTTAGTGTCATGCTTAATTTCCTTGAGTTGAACTGCACCATGAATACTTCAAATTTCCTGTGGAATTTCCCACTTGGAGATGGTAGACTGTGGCCACAGCACTATAAATAATTTTAGTTTATGTGAAAGTAAGGTGCATGTGGCCTGTGAACAAGAGCAGGAGGAGTGGTTGCCGTATCCACAAGGTCAGTTGCATTTTCTGTTCCTGTACTTCTCAAAGTTCAAAGACATGAGGCCAAATGCCAGGAATTCTTAATGACTTGAAAGACATGAGTTCAGAGCATTGATAAACGACAACACCAGCCTTTAACTCACTAATGAGGCACTGGGAATTTAAATTATCTCTTCAGCCATTTAAAATTATGGTCGTGGTCTAAGTTGACTGCTAGTGTGATGTCTCTCTAGTGACTAACAGTAAATTGACAAATAGTTGAAATGGCTCTCATTAGGGAGCCATAAAAGGAAACGAAGCTTGTCATAAGGCTGTGAACTGAAGTAACTGGATAAATGCCATTGTTCTGTTTGTGTTTTACTAATTCCTTATTTTATTAACTAAGATTGAGTTTCTGAAGTCTATTATTTTTGTCTTCAATTTGCAACTTGAAGTTGTAGTCAAGGCCAATGCCATTTTGGATTAATTCGGTAGTTTAAAATACAATTATATTCTGCTTTTCAATGGCTTTACTTACCATCTTCTATCATTGTGACTCAGTTTCTATATACTTTCCTTGGCCCTCATTTCTTTTAGCAACAGGATGTTTCTGTGTGTCAGATTACTTTCTGGAATTCTGTCTTGGCTTTCTTTTAAGATATTATGTTGCTTGCTCCCTAAAAATTAAATACATAATAATATAATATATAAAAATAAATACCATATTATAATTAATATATATATTTTATAGGAATATAAATAAATACTTTGTTTATCTATAAGACACAAACCAAATATTATTTTAACCAGTAACCATTGTTGCATGGAACAAAGGTAATCTAATAGTGTGTGAAACCATCTTTGGAGTGGTTCGGTTTAGGCTTTTTATGTAACTTGATGCTATCTATGAATGCTCAGTAACAAAATCTCCCTGGTAATTTTACTAGGAAGAAAAAGATAATTTAATTGCATTTCAGTAGTAAAGTAAATTACAGTAATATAAGTGTTTGGAACAAAACACAGAAGGAAAAAAAAAAGTTCACTGAAGAGACACCAGGGGAAAAAAATGACCAGACAGGATTTGCATTGCAGTTTCATCAAGGCTGAAACTCTTAATAGCAATCAATATCATTAAACTTAAAATGGTCAATATTTCATGTAATGGCAAGCAGATATGATTTCAAGCTGCTCTTCTTGATACCCTCTCTCCTGGGGACATTATGGGGGTTCCTGAATCTATGACTCTTAATCTTCATGGACTAACTTGGGTTCCAGGATTCATTTGCTTTTTAAGACATTCTTGAAAATATTGGATTTTTTTCTCTGTGTTGCAAATAGGAATGTCGAACTTTGAAATATGGAAATCATCCCTAAAATTGGGTGTGCTTCCCCTTTCTCAGCTTCTCCAAACTGCATCTGTTCTCTGTTAGAACAGACAAAACCAGCACTCCTAACTGTTCCAGTGACCACTTTCCTGTTCTTTTGTACAAGATTTCTCTTAAGATCTTTATAATGATGTTCAAAGTGCCTTTTTGTCATATGGCTGGGTTGTTTCCCTTTATCAGCATTTTTACAGATTCAAATTGTATGTTCATGGTATCTTCATTCATAATATGTGTCATTCCGGCTCAAGCCTGTGTGAATCCTTAGAATTTCCAGGAAGAACTATCACCTACCAATTCTTATTCATAATTTTTTTTTTCTTTTTATATAGGAGACAAAAATGCTCTCAGGAATATTCTTCTTTACCACTTGATACAAGGAGTTTTCATTGGAAGTGGCTTTGAGCCTGGTGTGACAAATATTCTTAAAACCATCCAAGGAGGCAAACTCTACTTGAAAACAGTTAAGCATAGAAAAAGTCTCCCTGTTACAGCCTTATAACATGGATTTTATACTTCATGTCCATCCACGTTACAGAGTGGGATGCATTTCTCCAAATGTTATAATAGGGTTTGGGGTTGTTTTTTAATATCCCTGATAACTTGTGTTCTCTTTTAATCCTTTATCAGGTGAATGATACTCTTCTGGTTAATGAATTGAAATCGAGAGAACCTGATCTCATGGCAACAAATGGTGTTATTCATGTCATTGACAAACTCCTATATCCAGCAGGTGAGTATTATTTTATAGAATTAATATGCACTCTTTTAAATCTGTTTATATGTTATGTAGCTGCAACCACTAAAAAAAAGTTAATTAATTTAAAGATGTAAATCTCATGTGGAATATGAAACAGAAAATTTACCTCACTTCTCATTTTATGGAAGAACTGTGCTCGAAACCATGGCAATTTTTTGAAATTATATTAAAGTCAGGTATATGGAAGACAAGACTAGCCATAGACTATTTTTTTCTGCTGATGTGCAAGAATATATATATTCTTGTGTGAGTGTTTGAGAGTGATTACAATTCCTGATCACTATTTCTTTTGTTAGATCTGCCTGTTGGAAATGATCAGCTGCTCACAATCCTGAAGAAGTTGATTAAGTACATTCAAATTAAGGTACTCTTTCAGTAATTATCCCTTTGTGTTTGTGGCAAGACCTGAGAAACTGTGTACATTATAATTCACAAGTGATTCTCTCATTCCTTCTTTCTTCAACAGACAACACACGCAGTAGTTCCCAATTACCCAAATATAATCGGGAATCATACCCTGCACTCCATAGTCAGGATTTATGTTTTACAATGTCAAATAATTGTAGCATACTTGCATTTGGATAACTTCAGTGTGAATTGGCCCAAATCTGCTCTTTGGTTCAGGTATAATTTATCACTCTTGGAAAATAAATCAATTCTAAATCCTTGAGACAGTCCCTCTTTAAATAAAACAAGGAGTGGCTAAATTTTTATGTCATTAGAGCCATTAGCATTTATATCCTGTGAGGAAAAGTGGTTTCCTTATCTATCTCAGCTATCTTGAGATTACATTCTACATCAACAATGAATGAGAGAACCTAGACAAATAGCACCACACAACATTTAGGTCAGTGAAACAGTGAATCCTCCCACAATTTTCAGGAAACTAAGGTGAGTGCTACTTCTCTTAAATTTTACAATTGCTTTTCTGTTTTTATAGTTTGTTCGTGACAGTACCTTCAAAGAGATTCCACTGACGTTTTACAGTAAGTTTATTTTAAATACTTCCAGATGGGTTTGAGATTTCTTTTTAAACATTGCCAATTCCAATTTAGAATTGTGTATCTCTTTTTCAATCAAACAGGAAGGAATTCATGAGAAAGTAAGATGTGCTGATGAAGCAAAGGAAGGGAAAGATTTAAAGTAGAATGTTTCTGGCTGTTCTGCTACTTTAAGTATTTTTTCCCTTTCCAGATGTGTGACTGGAAAGTAACCCTGAAGTCTGCTGTTCAAACTCTTTGGGGTAGGCAAGATACATATGGAAAAGATTGTTTTTCCAGTTTTTAGCCAAGGTTCAGTGCTTAGTACATAGCAGAGTTGTACTGCCTCTCTCTCCAAGATGCAGTATTGTCCAAAGTGTGCACTGAGGGGTTTTCTTTTTCATAAATGCTTCCAGAGGAACCGAGTGTATGGTTCCATGTGTTTCTCAAATGTGCAGGTATAAGGTTTGTATGGGAGACAGTTGTTCTGACTATTTTCTCTTCAGGGAGTAAATATGAAACAGAATCCCTTTTTGGTCTCTTGCATTCTTTCTCAGGGTTTGAATTTAGTTTCCTCATATAAAGTAGAAGCTGTTGAAACACACTGTTAGAAGGCAAAGATTCTGATGAAATTTTGGCTTGGGAGGCATTGTGAATTTAGACATGATTAAATTTCTATGGGGCCCTACCAACCTTTCACTGTAGGAGTAGAAACCATCACATTACGCTTTGGAAAACTGAGAATGGACAAACTGAAGTTAAAAAATTCTCTGAACAAAAAATCGAATTATCTACTTTGATGGCAAGTTGAATATGAGTCAGCAGTGCCCAGACAGCCAGGAGGGCCAACCATGTCATGGCAGGCATCAGGCACAGCATTACCAGCTGGTCAGTTGTCCCACTCCGCTCTGCACTGGGATGGCCTCACATTGAATTGTGTGCAGTTTTTGTCACTACAGTATAAGAAGGGCATCAAACTGTAGATGTCTCTCCTCTGAACAGTATCTAGAGGAGGGTGACCAAGACGGTGAAAGATCTTGAGGTCAAGACTTACAAGGAGTGGATGAGGTCACTAGGCTTGTTCAGTTTGGCTAAGAGAAGACTGAGGGGTGACCTCATTGCTGAGCAGTGACCTCATTGCAGCTTGCACCTTCCCCAAGGAGGGCAGCAGAGGTGGATGTACTTTTCTCCTCCATCTGGTGACTAATTCCAAGGAAATGGAATGAAGTTATGTCGGAGGAAGTTCAGACTGCACATTAGGGAAGATTTCTTCACCCAGAGATCGGTCAGTCACTGTAACAGGCTCCCCAGGAAAAGTGGTCACAGTACCAAGCCTGACAGAGTTTAAGAAGCTTCTGGACAACACTCTTGGTCATTTGATTTAGTCTTAGGAAATAAGAAAGTTGGACTTGAATGCTATGGGTCTCTTCCAACTGAAGATGTTCTACCTCCCATGGCCAGTGAAAGTAGTACAAGAAGCTGTACTTGTAAAATGAAGCAAGGGAGGTCAAGGTTGGGCACCAAGAAAGCTGTTGATTAATTGAGTATGGGAATAGGAAGGCTGGAACCTCTACCACTGAGGACTTCTCTACCATTGAATAGATATGAGTCAAATAACTATCAGAGATGTTCAATGAATACTTGAGTCTGTCCTGGGTGTGGAGGGATAACTTGATCTCCCAAGGGAACCACAGGCGTATTCTCTGTGACATTCTATCTGTAGTTCTGAATGCCAAAATATTTCCTCTGTTTATCAGATCATCTCCCTAATGAAAAAATAAGGGCAATAATCAGATTTAAGATGTGTCAGGGAATTGTGAAATCTTTGTGCAGGTTATTGTACAAGCCATTATGATTATGTACCATACATTGTCATGGGTCTCATGACCAGATGGTTTCAGAAATAGTCTGCAGGTGACTTGCACGTATCACCATTTCACAGCTAGAACTGAGATTCATACTCTAGATCCTTTTGAGTTACTTTTCCACTCATTAATATCTATGATTTTAGCCACATCCTTGTGAGCAGAACAAATCCAACTGATCACTGCCATTAAGAAATTGTAAGAGTGGAATGTACTGTATATTCCATTTTCTGTTTTCAGAAATTAACATAATTGAAAGCAACGTCCACCCTATCATCACAAAGGAAGGTAAATGAGGTCCTTGATATATATATTTCTGCATATGTTCATATACATATCCAGAATATATATTGTATGTATTTTCTTATTGAGATGCGTTCTGTACACAGCAAGTCCAGAATGCTAAGCACTTTGCTCAAAAAGCAAAGATACAAATATTGCAATTAGAACTGACTGAAATATTATTTTATAAATAGATTACCCACAGTTATTCCCCCCCATCGATTTTCTCCTTTTTTTTTTTTTTTAAGAGGCATTTAAAAATATTTTAAAATAATATTTTTGCAAAACATTTCTTTTATTACTTTTTCTTTCAATAAAGACCCTCTTTTCATTAAAAGTTATTTTTAAAAAATGAAGTAGTCATGTTCCTTATACTTTGAAGAAAAAAAAAAAAGGTTCTTTTTTAATGATTTTCAATCAGTTCTAACTACCAATATCTGTCATATGTCTGGAAGAGGTATTTACCCAAACTTTCTTTTTTAATTTCTCAAGACAAAATAATGACTTCAAGATTAGTGGTGGGGCTGAAGAGAATGAAATATTGGCCTGGGACTGCTAAAATCACTTATGAATTATAACTTAAGTAAAGCTAATGAGATCCAGTTTCCCACTGAAATAAAAATGCTTTAAGGGAATTTGTTTGATCTCAGCCGAGAAAGGCAATTAAAAATGTCACGCAAAAATTTTTATCCAGACTGCTTAATCTGTCTTTCTGGAAGGATTTCCTCCCAGCAGAAGTGACATGTCCTTACTTTTTCAGCAGCTTGTCTGCTTCATCCAATTGAGGATTAGAGACCATGTAGCATACATACTGATCTTTGTTAACTAGTGTCCATCATTAAATCAGATCCACAGTACAACACAAATTGATAGATTTCTTCATATGGCATTATCTCCAAGGTATTTTAGAAATCTTCCTACAATGAGGGTGGATCGCTCTCTGAAAGTACCTGTTCCTCTGTTAAATCCAGAGACAGGGTACATAGTTCAGTAGATTTACATTATGTTTAGAAGTTGCAAGTTAACTGAAACAAAATTGTCTTTTAAAGAAAAAAATGTAATGTCTGATCACTTCTATAACTAAATGTAGAATAAAGGTTTCTTCACATAAAAGAAGAGAAAAAATAACTTAAGAAGTTAGTGAGTATTGAAGGGTTCCTCCTTTTCGCTGCTGGTACAGTGTTTCTGCTTTGCGGTATGCTCCAAAGAGTGATCTCTGGCCTGCAATGAATCAGATTTAGACCAAATAAAGCCAATTGTAGCTCCTCTGAGCTTGCTAGTAGTAGTCATGGTAGTGAGCAGCAGCTCATATTAGAACCACATAAATTGACAACTGCCTATAGATGAAAACTGGCAAAGTGAGTGTTAATTTTTGTCAGGAAGTTCTGTCAGATCACAATGAAAAGGAGATTTCCATTAAAAAAAAATTCTTTGATTTGTTACCCTCAATTGACTATTTTCAACAATTAACATCAGGCACACATATGTAAAACCTGTTGCTAAATCATGATCAGTAATCATTAAAAAAAGTCTATACCATTAGTAGGAAATAGTTCACAAGTATTTTCACTGTATAAATTCACATACTAATCACCACTGGAGCAAAAACTTTAGGATTCCAGCAAAGCCGCAGAGTATCCTTCTTATCAATAAACATAGAAAAATACTTCCTTTCTGCTGCTGAGGATCTGCTTTGTTGCCTGAAACTTGTCAACAAATGTTAAAAATATCAGCTACACAAAATTTAAAAAAAAAATATATAAATAGTAAGTGTGCAATAGGATCTAAATTGAAGATAATATGTGAGGTAGCATAAGTATACTATTGCCATAAATGACTTCTCAGATTTAAAACCCTCTGTTAGAATAATCTGGTTTATTTAGGGTAGAGGGGGGAAAATGCAAGCTTCATCTGAGCTCCATGAAATACTATAAATATTTTATGACTATTTGTAACATGTTTTTTTTTCCTTTGTCACAGACCCATCTATCACACAGATAACTAAATTAATTGAAGGGGAACCTGAGTTCAAAATAGTCAGGGAAGGGGAGACTATAACTAAAGTGATTCATGGAGGTTGGTATGGTTACAGGAACTCAATTTGAATTAGTTAAAATTTGAAACATTCATTATTCCCCATCAGTTTTTACTTTATCTAGGTGACACATGTGACATGTTAGACAGATACTCTGTTTTTAACAAGACCTTTATGAAGTGCTGAAATTTTATTGCATAATTTTATTCTTACTTCTCATGCATTACAAAAAATTGGGGGATTTTTGCCTAACTGTGTTCCATAGCTAGAGTCAAGACAGTGTTAGAAATACTCTGCATGCTGACATCTTTCCCAGTTAAGCATTATTTGATGGTGTTGACCTGCAATCTGTAATAGATTCTGTGATGGAAAGGCAATTTTATCAGACAGAGAGGTAAACCTTTTGAGACCTTTACATCTAGGATGGTTTTAAAGGAAAAACAGCATGTGACCATCCTAAATTTTGAGGAAAAATTAGTTCCCTATCTCCTCTGAACTTCTTTATTTTTCATACAATATGCTATGGTATTTCCTTGTGTGCTTCAGTCTGTTTCCACATCTCAAAAAGAGTACTCGAAAGTTCATCACTTCATTAATGTCTTCAATTTAAAAATCCTTGTAGAACCAATTATTAAAACATACACCAAAATCATAGACGGACTACCTGTGGAAGTAACAGAGAAAAAAGTAACAGAAGAAAGAATTATTCAAGGTAAATTATGCTGAGCTATTAATTCTTAGTAAAGTTCACCATTACATACAAAAGTCACACATCTGTCCTAATGCCTAAACTGCTTAGATGAATTTTCCCTAATATTTCCCATTGCCTGTGTATGCCTGAAAATCGGGCAACGTGTCCTACAGAAACGGCAATATTTTAACAGTATGCAAAACTATGGGAACTTGTCTTTATTTCATTTTTGTTTTCATATACTTACTAACTGTCTGCCCTTGAAAGCTTCTTGCTACTACTTCAGAATGAGGTAGCTTTTATTGTAGTTTTATAGTCTGGCTTTGCTTTAGAAGGAAGTCTTTTTTGCTTTTTCTTTCTTAACTTTTGGGTTGTATGTCTCCAGGTAGGTTTTGTTTGACTAAAGGTTCAGTGTGTAGATACCTACTTTTGCATGTCATCTCAGACTCTCTTGACAGTCATTTTAGAAAAAAATTTTCTCTGTAAGGTGGAGACTTGATCTGATATCCACAAGTTAAACATTTGTATTCAGCTATTGTAAGATTAAAATTAATGTGCATCTACATCCCTTGATTTTTTTCACACAATAACTCTCAAAGTCCATGACCAATTTCAATTGTATTTGACCTACTAAAGAGATATTTTCTAAGAATCCTTGAAATTGATAAATGAAGTGCATATTTAAGCATAGCATATGATATATCATTCTCTGTTGACACTTTTTAATCTTGGTTAAATACTGGTTTGAATGCTGTCATTAAAAATCTCTCTGCCAGAGCACTTGTAAGGAAGAGCATATTGTTATATGTTATAGCAGCATAGTGGTTTAGCTGAAAGTCATAATATTCAATTTGTTTAGAAAGTCTTAAAATTCAACTGAAGTCATTAAAGCAAGAAAAAAAATAAAGAATGAGACAAGTTATTCTCACCCAGTTATTTACTACAGTGAAAATAACTGAATGAAAGGTATTGATGGTTTCTGAATAAACCTGGGGCGAAAATTTCTGAGGGAGAAAATACAATAAAATTTTCTCAATTCTCTAATTCATGTTTCAGTAATATCTCACATGAAATGTTGAACATAATGCAAAATGCTAGCATTTCAGACGTGGTGTCTCATTCCCTTCCATCTGTACAAACTGACAAAAAAATCTCAAATGTTAAGCTTTCATGTTACTCATAGTAGTAATAAAAGCAACAAGGTCTATTTGCAATAGTCAAACCAGACTAACCACTTCAAAAATAACTGCTCTATGACCTGATGGAACTGTTTAAAACTGTGTCTTACTTTAAGAATGTATGCAGATACTTTCTTATAAGCATGTTAAATTTGTCTAAGTACTTTCCTTAATAGCTGTATCTACTATTTTTAACCCTCTTTCAGTTTAATTTAGGACACGGTGAAAGATCAAGTTATCATATAAGTAAATTACAGCATGTTAATCATGGAACCACCATATGTATTAATTGGAAAATAATAACTTGAAGGATAATCCTGTTATATCTCATTAAAGCTACTATCTTAAAAATCTTTTTCCAGGGCCTGAAATAAAATATACCCGAATTACTGCAGGTGCTCCAGACAATGAAGAGAAGTTAAAGAAATTGCTTGAAGAAGGTTAGTATCCCTGGGGGTTTTTTCCTTTCTTTAATATATATATGTAATTATTATATATATAGCTTAAGTAATTACTGAATGGATATTCCATGTTTTAAAAAATGGTGCTCATATACTGCAAAATCTTACCCAGAAATTAAACTTCAGAAATGTCCAAATGTAACATTCTGGTTTGAGTCACTAATCTTCAC
>VXAU01003670.1:0-11711 GCA_013399695.1 Formicarius rufipectus | reverse complement strand
AGATTTTTTTCACCTCCCCCCCCCCCCCCAAATTTTAATTTGTGTAAAACACTTATAGAGTGGAAAGTATTATAACAGGTCAAATTCATTTTCCTTATCAGTTCTTCAAAAATGAATATTCATTGCCCTCAAGATAATAATTAAAGGCATGTTTAACATCCTTCTTTCAATGCTTACAGGTGATCGATATCCAGACATTAATTCTTTTCAAATATAGTATTCCTTCTCTTAATTCTAACAGTTTTGACAATATGTAACCAGTAATTGTAGAAAACTAGTAAAAGAACTTCTGCTTGTGAAATTAATCTTTATCTATGAATTTGGAATGTTCTCTTCCTGATGTAGATTAGAAAACTATCTATAATAGCAATGAGGAATAATAAAAGAGAATTCAAATTATGTGGGGTTTTTGTAAATATTAATGTAAACCTGAGTCAGAAGCCCAAAAATAGTTGTTTCTCTTGACACAGATTAACAGAAATTAACTGAATCCACTTCATTTTATGTTCACTTTTTATTAAGTTACAAAGTTATATACCAGTAAAGTAGCTCACAGCCAGATGTATGTTCACTGAACTAAATCTTGTAGTCCTTGAAAAGCACTATTCTGTGGATGTGATGAACTTCAGTTAAGTAAAAAATTTTGTCATGAACAGCTGAACATCTTCGCACCAAACAAACCCATCTAATTGATAACACAGTCTTAGAGAAAAGCCAAGATATGGCTATGAATCCTGTTAACTTTAATTCCTTGTTCTCTTTCAAACATTTAGTTTTATAGATCTAAGCCAGGATTTGCCTATAATACTTGGAGAGAAATAGAAGCTTCTAGAGGGCTTTTCATCTTGTCCTATCTTAAGAGTCCCAGACTTACTTTCTGAAGATCCCATTTCAGGATTGAATACTTGCAAGAAAAGTTAGAAATTAAAAAATTACAGCAAGAAAATTCCTCCATATACTGCGTTATGTTCTATTGGTGCAAACCAAGCAACAACAAGCAGGATCAAACTTAATCTGTAAAACTGTTCATAATTCACAGGTCTGATGACAGAATCTGTTACAACTGTAATTGTAATCATCTTCAGTTACAGAGGTATACAATTAAATACACATAATCTGTAGAGAGATGAATCTTAGTGTGATCCTGTAGACGTATGGAAAAGAGATAAATAGTTTCTCTGTAGGAAATTTGGAAAAGACAATATCGTTTCTTGAATTCTTGGTATTTTTCCTTGCTATTATATGTTAGTTTGCATAAGCATCCTCCTATACAGAATGAATCAAATAGACAGATTTGTTTCTTGCTTTAATTTGATCTCCCTCTATCTTTTCTGTGATTTATCCAGTCAACTACCCCTGGCTGCCATGATGATACCTTACTATATGTTTAGCCAGTAAAAGCAGATACTTTTACATACTGCTTTAGAGTTGTTGATGATAATGGTGATAATGCTTTATAGCCCTCTTGTCTACCTAAAATTACTTACATTTTACTGAAAAATTCTTAATTATTTTGAGTATTGTCACAAGCAAATGTATTATTACTGTCTAAATAAAACAATGATTTCATATGGGCTATAATTCTTCTCATAAAATATCCAGCACTGCTTATGACAATCAGCAATCTTTGCTGAAACAAACCTTTAAAACAAAATTGCAATGAATGACTCAGCCCTAGAATAACATGCTTTCTGGCATGAATAGCATGGTAGCCTGCAACACCTACACCCCAAAATGACATTGTTTCCACTGAAGGCTCCTTGCATATGGAAAAATGTTCTGCCAGATTTAACTTATTTGTTTTTGATGCTCATCATAGCTGGAACTGAGTACACCAAGGTTACTAAAGTAATTGAGGGAGAGCCACAGATTATCGAGAGAGAAATCAAGAAAGTTCATCTGGAAGGTTAGTCTAAAAATCTAGTATCACTAAGACTTGCTTTGTCTAAAGTGATCATTCTAGGTGAGGTTTTATAGTACCTATTCACAAAAATTACCAGACCTGAACCAGTATTTCATCAAGAAGACTTTTATAATTGCCTTGGAAAAGAATTCTTGCACTGATGTTGCAGTGAAAAATGTTGAGGCTTACCTTGTGACTAATAAAAAATAGAAATTTGACAAGCATAGTAGACAAGAGGAAATGTCTAATCACAAAGTATAGGTAAAACACCTGAAGGAACATGCATCATAAGAACTGACTTTTCTTTAAGCAGCACATACAGAAGAAGACCACGTGAGTTGTTTTCAACTTTAGTTATTTCTTGTCAAGGTTATTGTGATCTGCAGCTGTGAGGGTTTCTAGGGTTGTGAAGGGAGGGGATAGGGTGGAAGGAATATAACCTCTGGGGCTGAGTAAGTATCTCACAGGGTTTTGGAATTTCTCTACCTTTATCCTGTTTTTAAATGAGGGAAGGTCTTGGGTTTGAAGAACATGAATGGTGTCAAGGTCCAAAATGAGCCAAATACAATTCAGCCTGGCTTTATACCAGGAATTTATTATTCAAGTTTAGCAATCATTGTTTAATGATCTTTATTCAAGGTCAAGGAGTAACTTATTTAGGGTTTCTTTTGAATTTGCATGTATGTCCTTTTCTAATTCTAATAATGCAGAGTAAGTTATTCTGTCAGCCTTTGACCTAAATTCATAGGAAAAAATGCTATGCCTTTTGGAGAATAAAATTAAATAAATATGTTTCTACTTCTTAAATTTTGAAGTCTGTGCCAAATACTTATGGCATACCATAGTGTTCTTTATCTTCAATGTTGAGTACTACAAGGCATAATGGAAAGTCTAATCACCTGAGAATAACAGACAGATGTGGTCTTCAAACATGAGGCTTATCTGAAAGCATTATTGCATGGAGAGCACATAAGTATGGAAAGCATATTATGGATGAACCATATTCTGTCCTTGCCAGGGTAGTGCAGAGCTTGAAATTTTCTATCACAGAGGTACAGATACCCAGTGTTTATCCTCAGCTGCAAAGAGATCAAGCCGGTATCTCAGGGCTGTGTATTTGTGTATAGGATGAAAAGACAACTGACTGCAGCTTGTTAAGTAAATCTACAAATATTTCATGGTTGTAAAGAAGGAAAAATACCACAGTAACATTTCTGCCACAGTAATAGAAAAATCATCTCTTGTGTTGTGAAATGTTTATCCTCCCAATGGGGAGACATCAGGTTTAAAAAAATCTCTCAAGTTTTGGTGAGAAGGATGAAAAAGTTTTCATGGTTTCTCTCAGTCAGTATTTTGGAAAATGGATATATCTGTTAATAAGAGTGGTACCTATTCAGTAGTCCTTACTCTGCTCTGCCTTTTAAAACAGAAGTCTGAGAAAATTAACTGAACTCTTAAGTGTGGAATCATATTATGGACTCACAATGCAGTTACAAACCCAGTCCCAAACACAGCTGGAAATGTGGCCAATGTCTTGTGATGGTTGAGTTTCGCATAAATTGCTTATAAATAATTCCTTAAGTACTGTCTATAGAGCAGACCTGGATATTATTCAATGCCAAAAGCTCAAACTGAGTCCTGGACTGTGCACTAACCTGAGCTTGTATCTCGCTGACAGTGTCAGACGATGTTTGCTGAATGAAGAGCACAGGCAAAACATCCTGACACCTTCCTACATCATGTGACCACCTGTAGAAGATCAGTGTGGATATTGCTAAGAGTTAATGTATGACTACACATGACAGAAGTGTGTGAATTGTATTATATAGGCATTCATATTTCAGGTGATCAAGTCAACATGCTATGGGACAAAATTCTTAATTTACTGAAAACTTTAAAGAGTGAACTTTGAAAGTCAGCAAAGAGTTTCCAGCATTTATAATGAATTTTAATCCACAGACTCAAACAAATAACTTCTGTTGACAATATTTCTGCTTTCTAGAAGCACCTGCACGGAAAGCACAATCAACCCGGAGGGCACAAGGTAAAAGCAAAACATATATTTAAACATTATTGCATATATATTATTCTCAGATTTTTTAGAGGTTGGGAAGAAAATAAAGTTCTCTTAAGAGTACAAAGTTTAGAAGGAATGAGTAGTATTTCTGCTAAAATAAATAAATAAATAAAAAATTTAGCAAATCTTGGTATTTTTAACTGCTTGGTTTCTAGGATTATTTTTCTTATATCTGAAAACAACTGAGATTATGTGCTTTAGTCAAACTGCGTTTCAGATGAGAATAAAACCTTCAAGTGAGATCTTGTTATGGAGTCTTAACACTGTGAAAATGGCACTCTGGGATTCCCCACCATGGGATTCATAACTTGCAGATTCTATGTTATTTTGATTAATGAAGAAGCTGAATTTTAATTTCCTAACAAGCACAAGAGGGAAATGTTCAGCATCAGATTTCATCTTTCCTTTCTACACGTCTGTTTTCCAAGTAAATACAGTATATAGTTTAGCTGTGTTATATATAATTATAGTTAATAATTCAGGCTCTTTTTCCATTTTTTTTGCAGGGGGGACAAGAAGGAGGACAAGACTGGCTTATTCCTAAAAGCTTTCCAAGATAGAATCCACAGAATTACAAATTAACAACATGGTCTTTGTGAGGAAGAGGAACACTTTATTTAAAATGAGAACATTAGAAGATGATGCTGTTTTGATAACATAATGTAAACTGAACCATGAATCCACAAAAAGATGTGAAGCTGCAGATACTCACTGCCAGCACAGTGCTCTCTGGGAGCAGTCCATTGGAGGTGCTTTAGCTGCTCTTAATCGAGAGCACTGTGTAGGGTCGAATCCTGGAATGGCTGAAGGGCATCAACTTCTGTAAAACCAGGATTCCTTCTTATGCTGGCTAGTAAGCATTTGCAGGATTGGATTATAAAAGAGCAGGGAACAATACAGAGTGTATTTTTTTATTATTATTATTGCCACTAAATAATAAATATAAATGAAATTAGATATTTTCTAGAAAAAAAATCACCTCAGGTGACTTTTAGAGTAAACTAAGGAAATATGACATTAACATAGCACTTTTGGTTCAGTAGTATTTTATGCTTTTTGTAGGTCAAAATTCATCATGTGTTTAAAGACATAATGACACCAGTAACATTGCCATTTTTAAGAAAACAAATATGCCTTATAGTAAATGTATCCTTTATTTTGTCCTACGTTGCCTTCTAGTTACAAGGCTAATGGAAGCTCATTTAACAAAAGGGGAAAAAAGCAAACTTACGAGCTTCTTGCTATATATTTGAGACCATGTTGAGTTCTTTATTTATAAGGAAAAACATTCCTATTAAAGGAATCCTATACCAATACATATACCAAGATTCTGAAGTGTTTTTCCACTTTTCCCTAAATGTGTCTTTTGATTATTAAAGCAATTTATAAAAGGGATAAATAAAATGCATGCAAACAGTAAACTCAGTATGGAAAAAGGTCTTACAAAAATGAGGCTAGATTTGAAAGCTTTTGTATCAAAACATGCTTTGCTAATGTCTGGTGCTAATGTGGAATTGTCTGTAAATTATGTCAGTTTTATAACTCTAGTTTTGTACTCATAAAAGTTGTTTGCCTTTCTTAACAAAAGACAAAAAATTATTCTGGAGTAGAAAAGCCATTCAGAGTTCCTTAATTTTGCAGACCGAGGTTTCAGAGGTGTTAAATAATGGCTTTTCTACTTGTGTTTTGAAACAAATACTTAATAAAGAATTTGGCTGAACTCTGCTTGTATTCATTTACGAATGTTTTTTAACAGTAAAGCAAATTCTAAACAATCTTTATATTTTATTCTAATTTATAATTTAAAAATATACCTTCACAGAAGCAAACTGTTGTTTCCCTTTCTCACTTAGCACGTGCTAATGCACTTTATCTGCTTCACTCTCCATAAAAAATTAACAGCCTTCTTTCTTCACTGCTATGCCACTGTGAGCTATCAGTCAAGTAAGATTTGAAAGAACAGTAATTATGTTAGGGAGCTAATGTGGCTGTGTTCTCTCCTCAAAAAAGAGTAGGAGAAAAGGAAGAAATGGAATGATAATAACTTCACATTTAAATACCACCATATACTAAATTCTTTATCTGTGTTCTTCATTATCGAGGCCTTTATTATCTGTAATTGTCAGACTCATAACAACAGTGCTCTCACATCCATTCATTTAACCTGTGCCACATAAGCAATAACACAGCAGGAGAGGAGGAGCAAAGGATATTGAGGTGTATCTGCACTGATACACATGAGAGAAAGCTGTTCTCTGCAGGGCTGTTCTCAATAAGTTAATGTCATAGCCAGTACTCACATCTGGGATAACCCAACCAGGTGCAGCCCCTTGCACTTGGACTTGTTGAATCTCATGAGGTTGTCGTAGACCCACTTGTCAAGTTTGTCCAGGTCACCCCTGGATGGAATCCCTCACTTCTGTTGTGTCAGCTGCACTGCTCAGCTTTGCATCATCTGCAAACTTGCTGAGGGATATACTACTGCAAAATGAAAGATGCTGCTGTGTGTTGGATGTTTAAGCTATGAGAAGCACTGCTTTCTCCATGCCTGCTTTATATTCATTCATTTCATTATAAGTCCTCCTGATACTTTTTAGGGCTGTTTAAATCATGTCTGGGTTGGATCACAAGCATTTACGCCTCAAATTGCTATTTTTTTCCTCTGTGGAATACTTAACAGTTTTTCCAACAGCTGTATTTCCCACCAATGGAACATGTGGCCTGAGTCAAGACCACATTGAAGCCATGTAATGTGATTGTGATGTTAAACAGGATTAAAACAGCATACTTGTTAATTGAGAAAATTACAACAATGCAAAACTACTGGCAAGAGACAGGGATGTTTTCAGGGGCATAGACAGGAGTAACTTGAGGTATGATTTGCAGAAGTTTATCCCAGTCTCTTCAGATTGTTCACTGTAGTGATAATGACATCTTAAGGTCAGCAGTGTCCCTGCAATCCCCCAGAGTTTGGGTTCCTGCCTGTCACTGTGAACATCACCATGTCTATAGCAAACCCAGACCACACAGTTCTCAATGGCAAGAAGAGATCCATTTGTCTACAGGCACCTAGATCCATTTGACTGGAGGACT
Source organism: Formicarius rufipectus (assembly GCA_013399695.1). NCBI lineage: Eukaryota > Metazoa > Chordata > Aves > Passeriformes > Formicariidae > Formicarius > Formicarius rufipectus. The sequence goes on along the minus strand of VXAU01003670.1, from coordinate 4,638 downwards.
CAGCAGGACATGTCTTTGTTTTCTATGAAGACCATGATTACGAAGTGGATGGCTGTGGAAATATAGATAGAGTGGTGAGGAGGCTGCAGAGCCCCCTTATTCCATCTCTAGGGAAAAAAAAATAGAAGAAGATGTGATATATAATTGGAAAAGTCTGTTCTTTCCAGGGAGGGCAGAAGGATTGCATCTCAACTGGTCAGAGACAGGAAAGACAGTAAGTACAATTTTTAAGGAGGAATCCTGGCAAAGAACTTTTTTAAAATAAGAAATACATTGCTAGATTTTTTTTTCCTTTTGAATTTTCATATGAAATTGGGTATGTATGAGGCTGTCTTTGGAAAGGTGCATCCCATAGTGCCAAGACCTCAGCAATAATTCATGAGACTTCCTGTACAACTCTGCAGAAGCCCCAGGAGCATTTCCAAGATAATGGATCTTAATGTGTTTGAAATGCCCTAACTTTTTCTGGACAATACCTGAATGTGTTCTCTCTTCTATCTCCAGTCCTGAGAAAGGACTCTAAAAACCTGAGCCAGAGAGATGTCATGCCACAATCCAAACAGAAGCAAGTCTGGAGCCAAATAGCTGTATATCAAACATGTATTTATTATTTCTCCAGCTGCAGATCAAGAGACATTACAGATGGAAAAGTCTTATTATATCATGTTATCAGTCTACTTGCCAAGGCTGGATTGTTCCTCACTACTGCAGTTCCTAATGCTTTACCCAGATGAATGGTACCTTCCCACAGTCATTCTCTCACATCCTCCTCAGAGCCACTTTCCCACATTTTTCTCCCCTTTATGGCTTAACTGCCATCAAATTAGGCAGCCATATCCCACCAAGGACTCTTCAGCTGAAATGACACTGTTTTAGCTATACCAAGGATGAACATCCCTGCTAATGTGACAGTAATTAACTTGCTCATACTTTCCTGGGACATCTGTACAATTCAAAAACTATTTTGGTTTTGAACAAACTACTGACTTGGATTTAGTTTGTGGGTAGTCTCATAGGTTTGCCACTTTTTTTTTTTTTTTCCGTGTCATATAATGCTGTATTAATTCAGGATATGAGGTTCATGAAACCACAGAAGTATTAGATGTTTAAGGTTTGAATGGACCATTGGAGGTCATCTGGTCCAAAACCTCCACTCCAATAGGGTCAACTAGAGCTCTTAAAAAGTACTTAAAGACTTAGTTGCATTTGTGAATAATTTCCTATGAACTAGAAAGGCCCAAAATCAAATTATTTTTTCAACACCAGAGCAATGAGAAAATATTTCATGTAATCATCAACACTCTTCATGAACAAAAGCAAAATTATGCCAGTAGAAGTGAGATGATTACAAAATTCAGCATTCTTTTCAGTTTCATCACAGAAATCTCATTGGTCTGAAAGTCTTCATCCACTGGCAGCCATGATACCATGATTCAGGGCTGTGCCCAAGAATCAGGCAGTAGAAAACTATTTCAAGTCATTTGGCTCTTGGCATCTTGACCCTGATATTCTAAGCTCAGGAAGCCCCTGGGCTTCTGGCTTCACAGACAGAATTTCTTTGAATTAGGATCACAAATAACTGAAACAGCAAGAAAAAACCAGTTTGCTTTAGCTGACCATAGAGAGAAAATAAACTCTATGTGCAAAGTATATGTATCTTCAAGTTGTCCACTAGGAATCTCTAAATTGTGTATGCCTCATCTGTGTGCACACTTTGTATGGACATGAATTTACCACGTGTAAAGTTTTGCACATTTTATAACTTGTGTACTCAACTGCAAATACCAAAACTGCAGCCCAGTTCTACAGTATGCTTCAATCGAGCTTAGTACAGCAACTATCCACTCTGAATGGCTACATGAAAAAAACTTCCTCTAAATGTTATACAAGCAACAAGATTCAGATGGTTGCTTATATGTGCCTGTGGCTTACAAATGCTAAAGTACCCAACCATGTCATTAATCATGGACTGTCCTTCTGTTAAAGGACAGTTCAATGGCAAATTCTGTTTTAATCATTAAAATGCACTACAGTGACGTGTTCAACACTAAGATCCTAGACCAAGTGCTAAACAGCTCTTTTGGATCGTTTGGTTTCTCCCTGTTCAGTATTCCACAAGGCTATATAATCAGATTGTGAGGTTATGATCTAACTCTTTGTGGTTTCTATGTGAATGCTATTAAAAATATTTTTGCAATGAAAAATTACCACATAAGAAGTAATGAATGTTGAAGATTCAAACCAGACTTTTTGTGTTTCCATTCCTGGATGCTCTTCTATTCATTTGTGGGTGATGAGGAACTATCAGAAGCTACTCTTGCTTCACTCTCCCCTCTGGTCACTATGTCTCCTTCCCAGGAAAGTCAGTGTGGAAAGCAAATCCTTGTATGACCCAGGCTCACCTGAACATGAGCGCGATGGCATGTCATACACAAGTGCAGCACTTTAGAAGTACTCTCATGTCCCACAGGAACATCATGATCAAGTTAACAAACCTTGTCCCAAGTTAGATATAACCCTTTGTCAATTTTTTTGCACTATTTAATGTAATATACTTCTGCAATTCAATTATTTAGTTTTCCTTTTATGATAACATTATTTTTTTTTTACTGCCACTGTCATTTCATCAATCTACAAGAAAGCAAGAATTTTTTCTTTGGGCAATGGCTATAGCTGCAACAAGCTTCCAGCTATACAAGCTTTTCATCAGGGCTGAAACAAATATTCATTAACTGATCCACACAGTACCAGATGTATAGATCACTCCATAAGCTTAATTTGGAGAGTTCAAAAGGTGTTGAAGGGACAAAGATTTTACCAGTTGTTTCATTAGAGACAGTAGGTGGACATGATCTGGGAGAAGACATCCTACCCTTCCAGACACCAGTGGGAATTCTGTCAGTTTTAGTGGAGGCAGGATTATATGATAATCTTTTTCCTTTCTTTTTGTACTGTCTCTTCACCCTTAATTTATTATGTTACCTAATGGGGAGAAGCTATGTCTCTGAATCTGAATAAAACTTTTTAACACATGGTGTCAGTGTGTTGGTACATCAAATATTCTTGCTTCTAGCACTTGCTAACTACAACAAAAGGCACTCAGAGTGGTTGTTCTTGAAGGGTGAGTGGTTCGGATCTACATCACTCTCCTCTTGGACATCAAAACTGAGGTAGATATCAAAGTCTGTCATCTGCTCAATAGTGAATTAACAGATCATAGCACTTGGTATCTCATTATGCAGGAAAAGGGAAGGCCTGCAGCTAAGACTAAGACTTCATTACCTAGATTAAACTGCAGAAATTACTGGCCTTCAAATACCAGTGCGAAAAATGGAACTTTCAGGTTATGGTCTAGGATGCAGTCAGTTAAAACACAGTTTGATGTAAATTACTCATGGTCAGGGTTTTGCTCCTGGTAATGACTTACTGAAACAGAAGTGCAACTGGGGAATCTGGCTTCCTGATGTTGTGTCTAAGAAAGAGTCTGTTTTGGATAACGGTGTTCCAGAGCTCCCTGAAACAGGCTTGGCTAATTCACTCTTAGAGTTTTTTCCCACCTAACCCAATTATCATTTTCATCACATCAGATATCATTAGAAGATTGGCAGCTCATGACTTCTAAGATTTAAAAAATGCTTCTAAGAAGTTAAGGTGAACATGGATGGCTACATGCTCTTCAGAAGAGATAGGCAAGGTAGAAGAGGTGGAGGGGAGTCTCTTGACTCTGTAGAGCTTGAGGCTAGTGACAGTATGGTTGAGTACCTATGGGTAAGAATCAAGGGAAAGACCAACATGGCTGACATCCTGGTGAGAGTCTGCTTAACTAGGATGAAGAGGGGAATGAATTATTCTGCAAGCAGCTGGCAGATGTTTTAAAATCACCAGCCCTTATTCTTGTGGGTGACTTTAACCTGCCAGATGTCTGCTGAGAACTCAACACAGCAGAGAAGAGGTAGTCTAGGAGGCTCCTGGAGTGTATGGAGGATAACTTCCTGTTGCAGATGATAAATGAACCTATCAGAGGTGCAGTCCTACTAGACCTGCTGTTTGCGAACAGAGAAGGGCTGGTGGGAGATGTGGCCATGGGAGCCATCTGGGCTCCAGTGACCATGGGGCTCCGGTTTTCTATACTCGGTGTGGCAAGGGGGGACACCAATTAAACCTCTGTCTTGAACATCCAGAGGGCAGACTTCTGCTTATTCAGGAGGCTGGTCCAGAAAGTACCTTGGGAAACAGCCCTTATAAACAAAAGGTTCCAAGGAAGGATGGACATACTTCAACAGAGAGAACTTGAAGGTATAGGAGCAGGCTGTCCATATGTCCTGAAAGGTGAGCTGGTGGGGTAAGCCTGCCTGGCTGAGCAGGAAATTTTTGGAAGATCTTCAGAAAGAAAAGAGAGTTTATCACCTTTGGAAAAAAGGGCAGGCAACTCATGAAGTGTTTAAGAATGTTGTTAGCTCATGCAGAAAGAAAATTACAGAGACAAAAGCACAATTTGAACTTAATCTGGCCACTTCTGTTAAGGAAAACAAAAAGTGTTTTTATAACTAGATCAATAACTAAAAGACGGGCAAGAAAAACCTCCATTCTTTGTTAGGCAACATAGTTACCAAACACGTGGAAAAGACTGAAGCATTT
>VXAU01003665.1:68886-111551 GCA_013399695.1 Formicarius rufipectus | reverse complement strand
AAAAGGAAAAAAAAATCAAAAAACTTGCAAAATGCATATGTGGAAACCTGGACTTGCCTTCATCTGAGATCTGTGTAATGCTGAGCATACGTATAGGTTCCAGGTTTTAAATATACTAGCAAGAACACCTACTTCATATAAAGCATCCCTATATTAGGATGCTGTATGCAATTTTTAAAAAAACTCAGTTAAACATTATGTTGTAATTTCTGCTTCAGCGCGTTGAAGAATTTTTCTCATAAACTATTAAAATAGGAAACCTAAAAACTCTGTACCATGTGAAAGCACTGTATAATGCAACTTGTTAAATAAAATGTTGATCTAACATGATAAACTTGTCTCAGAGCTTTCAGAATTTTACTTATTGCACTGGAATTACCTTTTAGGTTGCTAAAGGTAATATCCACTTTTCACAGAAAAAGCTGTTACAAAGCTGCAGGGGCCCTTAACTATTACCCCTTCTGGACAATGTACTGTTCTGTTCCTTGCCCTTCAGATGCATTGACAATTAGTGCCTGCTTGAGGGCATGAAGAAGAAAGTCCAGTAAAGGTGTGTGAGTTGGCACTGTGCTCTTAGCAGTGAAGTTTGACCATGATTGACTGTCAAATATCTGTCTCACAAGTCAGTTCTGAGTTCAAACCTTGCTGTTAATTCAAATTGTGGCTAAGCACAAAAGGGATGGGAACAGTAATTTCTTCTGCAATAAAGTCAAGCTTTCTCTCGCTGTCAGAGATGAATTTTTGTTTTTAAAAATCCTTCTCATTGTACTATCTTTCTGTCCTTCCTGTTGTCTTCATATAGTTCTACCAGTGTCATTCAGAAAGCACACATATGAAATCTTGTATGCTGTGTAAGTTTTACTTCAACACTTGAGAGACGTATTTTGTTAAACTGCATTGAACATAGATTTTGTTAAAACATGGGGAAAAAATCGTGTGTAGCACATAGGAGCATGAAACTTAATATGCAAGAGGAGAATGAGTTTTAAACAGATGCTTATTTGCAAACACATTGGTTCAAAAGAAGAGTTACATAACCATCAGTTCCTAATGGAACATGCTTCAAAATGTATCTGATGTAAGGAAAAATTAATCCTATATTATCCTACATTAGCATACTGAAGAAAACTCAGGAAGATTATCCAGCCTAATGTATGATGACAATATTCTTGAGAACTTCCCAGTGTAATATTAAAAGATGTATATGTAGAAACATCTGCCAACACCTCTAGGAGACTTGCAATCCACCTGACATCCACAATCCAGAGTGGTCTTCCTGATCCTTATCTAAGTTTTATTCTACTACCCCCAAATTGTGTTAGAACACCTGTGAATAACAGCTTCAGTCTGTGACAGTAGTTACAATATTAAGGACTTATATTTTTTTTTACCATTTGACACTTCGCTCAGTCAAGATACATACAATCAGCTTGTCAATTTTACTTGCCATTCTCGTCTTTCAATCCTGCTAATCTTCAAACTACTCTTCTCAAAATTCCATTCATATAGCAAGTAAGTTTCCCAAACTAAACTTGTAAATATAGAGCTATAGCCACTGTAAGGTAAATAGGATATTTTTTTCCATGATTATTCCTGTATGTATAGGTTGAAATTGATCAGATTTGAAGTGTGGGTTTTGTTGTTGTTGTTATTTTGTTAGTTAGTTAGTTACTCAGTTAGTTAGTTAGTTTGTTTTTTTAAGAGGAGTATTTTGGTCTGTTTTTGTTTGTTTGTTTTCTTTTGTTTTCTTTTTTTTTTTTTCTTTTTTCTCCCCAGAATACAGCATGGTCAAGCATCTAATCTGTTTCAGAATGCTCAAGGTGTTCTGTACCACTTCTAAATTATCTTGGAAACAAAATTCAGAAAACTGGATATAAGCACTCAGAAAAGCAGCAGGTGACTCAGATGGTTGTAGACTTTCTTCAGATCTTCAGAGAGTACTGTTTTCTATCTGATGGTAGGAATCAGACAGGAAACTGTGGAACATTCTAGATTTTCAGTCCACACATGATTATTACTTTCCTTGCCTTTTCTTCCTCACACAATTCCTGCTGGGGCTGTACTGTACTGACCATTTCCCTGAAGCAGAAGTCTATTAAGCCATTCTTTGCTACCAAAGCAAAAAGAAATATGGTTTAGCTCTCCTGGCTGAGGTCAATTCTACTGGTTCAGTTCAATACTCCATATAGACATCACCATAGTTATTATGTAAAACAGGTTAAGACGCAGAGGTGACAAAATGTGTCATGGTGAGCAGGTGAGGTTTAAGAGTTTCACTCTTTCAAAGCTGTGTTCCCCTACTTGTGACCAACTCTGCTAGGGCTAAGATCCTGATCACACTCAAGGGAATGGGTGGGGTAATGTCCGGGTGTGGGCATCCACCATGATTAAGAATCTAAAGATGAATAACCTCCAGCTGGATAGACCACGCTTGGGGTCAAGAAGGGTACTAGAATTATAACTCATGATCTACAGCATGCCATTCCCAATGATGGCCTGAACAATCTCTGGATGAAAATCACAATCCCTCTGGAGGGTTCTTTGCCCAATATACAGGTAATGCTGCTGCCCAGTCAAACACAGAGCCACAAAGCAAAGAGACAGCAAAAATAGGAGATTAGTCTAGTCTGGGAAAAAAAAAAACAAAACACAAAAAAACGCGACAGTAAAAACACATGTTCCTATGTAGAGACCTGGAAAGGAGTAAGAACACAATTAGAAAATGCAACTCTCTCACAGTTTATGTTCTTCCAGTGTATTTATTGCAGTCTTTTTAGGAAATTGTAACTCAGACTTGTAATCTCTCTTTGAAGCTGTGATCGTTGCTCCTGTCAGTTTACTTTTAAAACTGCACATATTTTGTGGCCCAATGTGGGGCAGGAGAAAGAAGTTGGAATTACAGTTTCATTTTAAGCATTTGTGTCTTTGGGAACAGAAACTCCCTGACCATCATGTACTCATGTGGGTGTTGTAGCTGAGCCTGTACATCTTTCCTCATATGGGAAAATATTTGCCTGCCATGATGCTCTCTTTAAGACCAAATTTCTTTGCTCATATACTATGTTTATGCTAACAGAACATCTGGCACAGTGAGTTTCATTTTGAACATTTATTCATTCTTGTTTGCTTGTCCTTGTTTGGCTTGCTACCTCTTAAGCCAGCCTGTAGGGGAAACAGGAGGGAATGGTTGTTTCCAGCCTTTCACCACCTTCTCCACTTTCAGACCTACTGAAACAGACTTTGAGAATGCTGAGTTTTCTTTTTGATGTTAAGGACAGCATAATCTTGTTGTTAGTTTTGCTATGTCTTTTCTGTACTGTCTACACCATGCTTAGAGTGACAACAGGACCTTCTAGGAAAGTTGTCTGTCCAATCAGAGACGGAGCTGCAATGAGGTTCTTTTAAATGATTACTTGAAGCCCAGATTAAGGTACACAAATACAAGATGTTGGATGCAAACAGATAATTCACATTATTTTAACAATAAATGCAAACAAAAAGGGAAAGCGGGGAGAGATGGGGGGGAGAAAAAAAAAAAAAGAAAGCACAGGAAAAGTGCTTCATCACCAGTGAGAAACTACTTGCAGGCTGAAGATGCAGGGCAGGACGTTTGCTCAGTTGCGGCTGGTGAAGTGATCACAAGAGAAGACAGCGGCTGAAGAGAGCAGGAACTGAAAGCAGGCAGGAGCCAGGCCAGAGTGGTCGGCAAAAGTGGCAACTGAAGTGGCAAGGAGCTGGACCAGTAGCCAAGGACATAGTACTGGGCTGACCTGAGCTGGACATAGGGCAACTCTGGGCATTGCTGTAAATAACCTTGGTTCCTGGGCAAAATTTTCCTTGTCCTTGATTGTTTTGTCTGCCAGTATTTGTTACATTTGGGTGACCTAGGTTTTCCTGCCAAGGTGAGAAAATGTGGCAGGTTTCGCACAATATTTTGCAGTCAGTCACTCTCTGGGGGAGTCTTCTCCAGATGCCTGTAAGTGGCTTAGCCGCAGGGAAAATGTCCCCTGGGTCAGAGCAGGTGGTTTTTGCAGAGAGCTGAGTTCTGCTTAGTGTGGTGCAAAGGGTTCTGTTCTAGTTAAGTTTTCCACCACATTTGCAGAGCCAGTGGACCTCGGGGGTCTCCACGGGGGTCTCCACGGGGGCCTCCTGTACCTCTGAAAGCAGCTTAGTTCGCATTTGCAGACAGCTCATCTTGTTGCAAACAGCTGAGCTCCATGAAAAGAGTCTGGCTGCTATGAAGTTAGGCAGTTGAAAGAAAACTGGGTAAGTGGCCCATTAGAACCTAATCGGTTTATCACACTGGATCAATGGAGAAGCAAACTGGCTAATTAGAAACATACGAATTAGCTCATTATAGTCAAATTAGTCTTCTACAGGCCTGCCTTGGTAGTGGATAATGTTGACTACCACGGGAAGTGTGAGTACATGGGCCAATATTTGGATAACTTCTCCAATGATCTGGAAGTTCACTTCTGAACAACTGCAGGACCCTGTTAGAGTAACCTACATGGAAAGGAAAATACTCTGGCAGCTCCAGAGATGGGCAGTTTACAGCAATGTGTTGGGCCATGGACAGTGCCTACCGAACACTACTTGATATGATACAGCACTGTCAGGAGGACAAGAAAAGTAGCAAATCCACAGGTGCCATGTTCACCCAAACCATGGCTGAGCCAGAGGGAAAAGAAAACAAATCAACTGTGTTCACACAAGCCATTAGAGCCAGAAGGACAACTTAAACCAGTAGCAGTTGCAACTGCAGTTGCTAGCAGTTGCTAGCAGTTCTAGCAGTTTCTAGAAAAGAAAATCAAAGATTAAATTAGTTTGTATAGTGAATGACGAGGAAGAAGGAGGTCCTTCACATCCAGCAGAAGAAACTGAGCCAGAAATAATCACTCACTCCGTGAGTGATTGCATAGAGAGTTCCTGCAATAGGAAAATGAGTACATACTGACCCAGCTGCTCTGAACCTGGCTTGCCACGGCTAATGATACAATTCTAGATGGGTGTGAAGCAAGGGGACTGGGATCCCTGTCTCAAGATGCGGCCATTGATCAAGGTATTGGAAAGAGGTAGGAAACGCTTGGCCTCTGGTGGCAACTTTTGTCAAGTGTGAGTGAGATCTTTTTCTAAGGAGAGCCTCTATGTGCAAAAGGGACAGTGGAACACCATGGAACAAGGTATCCAGTTGTTATAGTTTTTTAGCAGCTGGTGGAATTTTCCTTTCCCCTATCAGCAAATTAGGAGTTAATGGGCCTAGCTTTCCCCATGGCTAGATAACAGGGGAGGAGATGATGGGTGAAGGTGGGTTGCCTAGTGACTAATCACTGGGATGAGTGTGTTAAGGGAAGAGGGCACTCTTGCTTTTTGGCTGGCTGGGAAGGAGGACTGCCATGGGCAGGGAGAGAGACGTCTCCTTGGAGAGAGCTTCGACCCCTGTGGGATTGCTGTCATTCCTCTTCTCCCGTCTCCAACCCCCTGGACTTTTTTTCTTTTTTTTCTTTTTTTTTTTTTTTTTTTTTTTTTTTTGTTTTTNTTTTTTTTTTTTTTTTTTTTCGAGTTTCTGGTGCTTCAAGGAGAGAGAGAGAGAGACAGAGAGAGTGAGAGCCATTTTGCTACCTGAAGTTTTGCTGCAAGTTTCCTGAGAGAACCTACAGCTGCCATCCAGGGGGTGACAGAGTGGCCCTGCACCACCCTCAGCAGTCATTCCTCCAACCAAGGACTAGGAGAGAGTTTTGACCACGGATAGGGTCCCAGCTCATCCTTCGCTACATAGCAGTGCCTCATCGATTCCACACCACCCATCCCAGAGAGACATGCCAAACCTCTCCACCCGGGGGGCCAGCCCTGCACCAGCCAAGGAGCAGCATTGTCACCTGCTGTCCATAAATACTACTGCGCCCTAGCAGGAGCGGAGACTATCGTGTTCAGAGCAGTTAATTACAAATTGGTCGTTCAGTTCTGGTTTCTTTGTTTCTCTTGAGTATATATATAGATATAGTAGTTAAGAACTGTCATTCTTTCTATTATAATAATTTAGTTAAATTTTGTTTTAAATTTAAAGGAGGTTTGTCTCCTTCTTTGGTTTCTAGTCAAAAAAATTTCTTAATTTCCTCTAAATTAAGACACCAGCCATACTGGAGATAATCTTTGCAGAGGGCGAAAGATTCCCTTAAAGTTCAGACAGTGTCTATGCACATCCCAGATGTGGTTAAAATTTGCAATGTTAAGATGTTGCAATCACGTATGTAGACTTTATAAATTGCTTTGCTTTCCACTGAAATTTTGGAACTAGTTTGTCTAATGCGAACTGGCTAGTTCCCCAATGTTGACAATAAATACCTTTTCTGCCTAAAGACAAATTGTTTCTAGCCAGTTCCTCTATTCCAAGCTTTTTTTGGCATCAGCAGGAAACCTTTCTTAAGTTAATATCTCTTTGTAGTGAAATCTTCTGGAAGGGTATTATATCCTTACGATAATATAGTGAAATAATCACATTTATATAGTTTCTGGGATAGCTCATTTATTTTCCTGAGAAAGAGAGACTGTTTCTCATCACAGCACAAAACAGCGTGATTTTGAAGAAGAAATACTGTTAAAGATAAAGCAAGTAATTGACAACAATTATACTGGCTATAGTACAGTAGTCTCATTGTAAGTATTAAGCAATCAATTGAAAAATATTGGCAAATATTAATGTTTGCATGTAGACAGAATCTTGGAAAATATGGAGAGGAGAAAAATTGTAGAGAATAATAGACAATACCATTTAAGAAATTTGTACCCAGTATAATACAGAAGTTGATTTAAAAGGAAGGAGGTGGGAGTTTGATTTGCTTTCAGTGTGATATGTTACCAAGAAATTTGCTAAAATAATGCTTATCTTGTGCTTTTTGTATTTTATTTTATTTTAAATCCTCTCAGCTTTATTGCTGGGGATGCAATATTGAAATTGTGGCATTCACAAAAGCACTAATACTCAGCTCTAAAGGTATTGCTAAAGATTTGAATTTTGTTAGTAACAGATAATTTTTCATCACATCTTCTTGTTCTTAGCTATGTGATGTCAAATGCACTCTCAATATATCTCTGTCACAGAGATAGTCAGTGATGAAATTAGCTCTATTTTTGTGCTACTCAGTCACATGTATATACCCTCTCCCATATTACCAATGTTTTTGTCTCAAACCACTTAGAAGTGGTCCTTAAAGAAAAGCCACTGAAAATGTTTAATAAATATGATTGAAATGAGCTTTGGTATAGAAAACTGAAACTTTTTTATCTAAACCCATAAATATTAGACTTTAATACTGTGCAAGGTTCTGCTTGGCTCCCCGCTAAACACATCTATGAGTTGGTCAGCTCCGCCCACCCCTCCCGACAAAAGGGGAAAAAAAGTAGCAAAAGGAAAAAAATTAGTAAAGGAATATATATATATATATTTATAGATATTTTATGTATATACAGCTAAATACTATGTACGTATAATACAAGGATTCCAAACAAATCCCAAACACCCCCAAAAGGGGAAAGGGGAAGGGGAAAAGGACAGAAAAGGGTCCTCTGAAAACAAAACAATCCCACATAATCAAAGGCCAGGAATTAATTCAGTAGAACAATCAACACAGAGAAGATCTCACCAACTTCCCTTAGGAGAAGTGAGTGCCTTCCCTCCTCTGCCGACAGAGACAACAGCTCTCAGCCAGGCCTGAGCTCAGAGAGATAAGCAGAGGCCTAAATACCGAGAGCTGCTGGCTCCATGTCGACCCAACAAGGGAGAGAAGAGGAAAGAGCCAAAAAAGGAAACTCCCTCCTGTCTTTATACACCTGATTATGTAAGGGAATGATATGGAATACTTATTTAGTTACGTATCTTGTTTCTGGGGAAGGCCTACAGACAAACTACCACAAATACACAAGTATGTATGTTTGTACATACAACTTGGAGAAAGAAAAATAGGCTTTCTCATTTCTTCCTTATCTCAGTATTTTTATTTATAGACTTCAAAGGGTAGATTCCTTAGTTATCCGGAAATAACTGAAAGAATAATCAATCTCTCTATTTCTTTCCCTATCAGCTGTACAATAAGGCAGCCAGAAGTTTGCTGGTGTGTATGGAGGGTGGCTAAATTATTTGATTTTTCTGGGTAAAAACTAGCCAAGGCACTCAAGGACAATCTTGAAAACATTCTATGTGGAATTCCTTTTGCTTGACAGAATTTAAAAACATTGATATCACATCTCCAATAGCTCAAACAAATATCTTGACTTTACTAGTTAATGTTTTCTACTCAACAAATTCTTCAAACTGGAAAAGCCAGAAATCTGCTTTAGCAGTGTTATAGGTTCAGGTTCTAATGGAATTTTTCTTTCCCCACCCTCAGAATGAGGAGAGAATTGTCCTAGCCCAGGCCATTTGTCTCTAGCAAAGGAAGCAAGAGTACGGTGATTAAGGGTGGGGGAGAAGGACACACGGGTTTTTGGGGAGTGGGCAGTGGGAGTCGGCAGGGAGAGACGGCGGAGAGAGAAACCCCGGAGTCTTGGGTTTCTTTTCTTGCCTTTCCTGCTGCTTCCCTTTTCCCATACCTGGATTACAAAGCTTTGATTTTTTGGGATTGTTTGTTGACTTTTGCCTGAGAGAGAGAGAGAGAGACAGAGACGACATCGCTAGCCGGGGGGCCCCTTACATCGGGCCTTCTGTGAGGGAGCCAGCGGCACCCATCCTAGACGTGGGAGAACTTTTCTTACATCGGAAGCTCCAGCCCGAGACCAGCAGACCCGAGCCTTTCGGAGGGACACACCGGAGCCTTTCTTCTCATCCACCAACCCCCCCCGGGGGCATCCCAACACCAGCCACTCATCTCCTCGCTTGCTGCCCGTAAATACCGGGGACAGACTGTGTGTGTGTTTGTGGGGGGTTTTGATCCAGGAGTTTCTATTCATTCAGTCTTGGTTATTCTGTTGTCTCTTGAATATACATATATATATCATAGCTAGGAACTGTTATCCTTCCATTTATCATTCCTTAATTAAATTTTGTTTTGAAATTAAAGGAGACTTGTCTCTCTGTTTTAGTTATAAATTTTTCTAAGTTCTCTAAACTTAGACAAGCAGGACTGAGCCTTATTGTATCTCTTATATGTGGAAATCTTTGTCATTATTAGCATGCAAATATGGAATTTCAAATGTCAGAGGAGAATGGAAAATTATTATGGAAAATTATTTACTTCACTAAGTAAGATATAAATAAAAACTAATGGAAAATTATCAGACTTCATTACTTAGTTTAAAATGGAGTTAAAAATGTACTCATTAATGTTCTGGTTTTAATTTCAAAGGTCATGAGCTCTTCCTCTTTCAGGATGCAAGCAGTCAACTTCAACAGAAAGGTTTACATATCCTTTGTGCAACCTTTTAAGTTCCCTAAACCAAACATCTCTTTATTACAAGACTTGACTGAGCTCATGTGAGACAATCAACTTGATGGAATGTTGTCCAGGATTTACTAAACACTACTGTAAAAAGCAGAGTCTCCTTCACTGCCCTGACTCAAACCAACACATGGAATGCATGGGGTTAATAAAATCTGTTATGATATTTTGGGCTAGGTTTGGATGGGGGAATGATGTGTAGTACAGATAACCAGTTCCCAATTTAACATCCCAATTAAATTGAACTGTGAGTGGTTGGAGTTTGTGAACACAGATGATGAGAGCTGATTAACTTAAGCCTAGCTGCACTACAGTATTTTGTTAGATATGAGATTCAAAACAGAAATAGCCTTATAATTAATTTTCAGACTATGTTCTTTCTTTGCCCTCCATTTTTGATTCCTAATGTTATCACAGTTTGGCAACTTTTGTGAGACTAGAAAGTTAGTTAATATTATAAGAGTTCACATTATAAACAGCCATTTAAAATGTGATGTCTTTCTTTAAAATTCATATAAATACAAGCCCTTTCAGTTGAGTTAGTTGAATGCCTTGATAATGCACAGGAAATTCCTGTTCTGAAACAGATAAGACAGGTATGATTCATGCTTTCCTACTTTTCCTACTTTCAAAGAACATTTAAATCAGAATGCACTAAAGAATTATGTAACCCATGAAAAGTACAGAAAAGCAAAAACTATAGAAATCTTTAATGGAAGGAATATGGAACAAAAACAAGACGAGAGAAAAAAATCTTCAAAACTTATCTAGGGTAGCTTAACCAAAGAGTGTCAAATAACTCTAGATGGGTATTTAATGCTAGGTATACGTACAAAGAATATCTAATTTTCTGTCATTTTATGGACTCTGATGGTCATTGAGTTCAATTTGCTTACCATAACAGTCATTGAGCACCAAATCCTTCTTGGTCTATAAAATTTTTCATTCCCTAATTTTTTATAAAAGGAGTCTATTGTAAGTACCTATACTATTACATCACAGATGTGTTCACCCATGTTAACTAATATCCAAGAAAAGGTTTTCTTGGCTGCATGTACACCATTGCCACCCCATACCCCTTTTCTCTGAGTTACTTTAGAGCTGCCTTCACCCTGAATTCTCTGTGGGGACAGTGGCATGTGAAGAGAGTTGGGAGTGATAGTGTGTTACTTACATTCAGATGATCTACCCTAAGGGTGAGGCAGTAAATATAGTTAAGGATAGGCCGCTAATCCCCATTTTAGAGATGAAAAACAGACAAAGACTGTTTTTCAAGTATGATCACATATTTCTGTTGAATTCGATCTAAGGTTTTTGTTTGACTAGGAAACTGTGGACACAAGGCTAAGTGATTTGGTCAAGGTGATACAGAAAATCAATGTTAGGGTTGGGTTTGTCCCCAGCCTGTGGATTCTATTTTAAGAACACTGTGCTGTGCATTCTACATCTTATCCTAGTTTTTCCAAATCAAAATACATAACTCGAGAAATTATTAATCTGAAATGTATAAAGCTCCAAAACCACAAAGTTACAGAAGAATTATAGGATTTCTCAAAGTCCCATTATTTTCTCCTTTTCTTTAGATATGGAACAATGAGGCATAGGACTACTGAAACTGCTGTATCTGAACTCTGTTAGATTACTATTACCAGCAAAATCTGGGTGCTATCTTAAAATAATGAAACAAATTATAAACACAAAAACATGCAAATGAATTATATATATCTTGGAGATCTTTTTCAAACTTAGTGATTCCATGATTCTATGAGTATTTTTATTAGATTAATTTTCGGAGCAATTAATAAAGTAGCAGAGTTGGCATCAAATTCATCTTTGTGCACATGTTGCAAACATCTCTAAAATCAGAGATTTTAGTGAGGTGTTCACTATTTTATGTAACTATTGTAGGCTACATTTGCAATGATATCATGAAGAGAACATTTATGGTAATTAATGGATACTGTTTTAAATGGGAAAGTAACAGTGACTGTAGCAGTCAACAGGGTCCCCATTTGTGGGGGGTCAAACAGGAACGTTTATTGAAGGTACGAGATACAATATATAAGCTCAATGAGTAAATATTCATCTCAGGGGCTGGTTTTATGCTAAATATGGGAGGAGATATTACAACTAGGAGATTACATTATGGTTGCTATGGAGGTCAGTCAGGAATGCAAGGTCAGAAGGAACAAAGGTACTTTATACATAAAGGTTCTTTTTGGCCTAGGAGGAGTATACAGAAGTCTACAAATCTTGTCAGCTGTAGGTGGTTTCTGAGATAGCTGAAGCAGCAGATGTCAGCAAACTTGGCTGAGTTTCATCAGTTCTGGGATCCTCCCAGTACACTTTCCCAAGGCTTCTTTGACTTCCCAGGAAGCTTTCTTGAAGCCAAGATATTTTTGAGTCCTCACAAGTGACAGTCTGGTCCTGCTAAAAACATTGGGTGATTCACCCCCAAATTGAGTAATCTGCGTAAAGGGCCCATGTTTTCCAGTGTGAAGGCATGCCACTGAAATGGGATAGAGGACCTTGAGTGCCACAGAAGTCAGGATCATGATGAAAATAAGCTTTATAACTGTCCAAATAACAAAGATATTCATCGCTAGGCCATGCATGTACTTGTACAGAGCTTACAATATCTGGTAGTAGAATACATAAGGAGGGAGAAAGCAAATGGTCTGTGTAGGTCACACAGCCTTATGGTAAAAACATTGACACTCTTTAACAATTTGTACGGATTTGCTCATCCTAGGCAAAAAGAGACAAAACACACCAGATTTTTGTACACTCTATTAATTCTGTTAGGGAAGAAGAATATTTTCTTACATTCATGCTGCCATTTACATCTTCCACTTTACCTGGAAACAAGGAGATCATTTTATATTTTGTCTAGTCTCTTTTTGAATTGTATTACTTCTCTACCATTTTCATGTAATGCCTTAATAAGTTTATATCATAATCTTTTTCTTGTAGTTGAATGCATTTGATGTCCAACAAATTTATCATGCAGTACCTGTAATTAAATATGCAAAATCTGTGTGCCTTTCAAAAATTATTCTTCTTTGTTGAATTGCATTTGTTTGTTTGGTTGGTTGGTTTTTGGTTTGGTTTTTTTTGTGTTTTATTTTTTTTTTGTGTTTTTTGTTTTTCTTTTGGTTTTTTTTTTGTTTTTTTTTTTTTTGTTTTGTTTTTGTTTTTGTTTTAATAATTAGAACTCTAACAGTTTCTTGCTGTATATACATATGTATGCATAAGTGTGTATGTGTAAGGAGAAGGAAGCTTAAATTATTACATAACACCAGGCGATTTTTGTGGTTTAGGAATGGTACTCCCAGTTTAGTGCTCTCACTAGACTCTCCAATCCACTGAGAGGGAGCTGCCACTTGCTCCTTCTCCTTCTCCTTCTGCAGGTGGTTGCAGAGAAGAATTGGAGGCACAAAGGACAAAGATCATGTGTTGAAGTAAGAACAAGTTCCGGGAAACAGCAATGAGGTAAGAAAACAAATGTTAATAACAAAAGTATACAAAGGAGAGAGTGAATCACATGCAAAATGCTCACCAAGCCCTTACCGCTACACAGCCACACAACCACACCGCTTCCTCTGGCTCAGAACTGGCATCATGCTAACCTGACTGCTCTGTCTGCCACACCTACTTCTCCCTGAAAAGGGTCTCTTCTCCCACCCTCAACAATGACATGAGGTGGTGTAGAATAACCCCCATGTCCTAGCCATGCCCTTTCCAAGCTACTGTAAAAATTGCCCCTGTCCTGGCTGGAACCAGGACTGATATCTTACTGTTAAGATACAAAACATAGATTGAAAAAAACTTATTATTGAATGGCCTCCACTTTGTCCACATTGCTACCAATGTATTAAAATAATTTTGTATCATAAAATGGACAAATTGTAGATAGCAATGCTGATTACCATACCACCAATGGACAGAAGACTAATCAGCTTTATTAATTTTTCTAATCCAGAAGGATATGAGGAGTGAAAGAGGGGGGGTTTATGAGGGGAGAAACTTTATATGTAACCTGCATTATGTAAGTTTCTAGTATAGCTTACTAGCACCTTTATACAAGATTTCTAAAATCTTGTTTATTATTCTTTGTTAAGAACTTCGACAGACAGGAGTTTTAATGAGGTAAAGGATTTCTCATGAAAATGGACTGAGAAAGAGACATAACATATGACAAAGACAGTAAAAGCGACTCAGAAGCCTTGAAACTATTCCAGAAGACAAGATAATGTGTTCAAGGACATGAAGAGGAGGAAGAGAAGATGAAGATAAGGGTCTTCTGAGATGTCCAACTCAAATTTGGGAGGTGTTTTACAGTCTTGGTGGGAGAAATACTATGGGAGGGACAGTTTTTGAAGTAGATGTAACAGTTTAGGGCTAGGAGTCAAAAATATCTTGGTCTCAAGAACCCTGTCTGGAAAGTCAAAGAGGCCTTGGAAAAGTATATTGGGAGAATATTGAAAGAGCCTCCCTGGCTGATAAGACTCAAGTCTGCAGACGTCTGCTGCTGCAAGCATCTCCAAGTTACCTGCATTTGACAAGATTTATGGGTTTCTGTGTATTCACTAGGCCAGATAGAAACTCTCCTTTGTTTCTTCTGTCCCGTGTTCATTAAATATAAACTGGCCTTACATTCCTGAATTCCCTCCATAGCAACTATAATGTATTCTCTTAGTTGTAATATCTCTTTCCATGTTTGGCATAAAACCAGCCCATGAAATGAGTATTTACTTCCTGAACCTATATATTGTATTTTGTAACTTCAATAAATGTTCCTGTTTGACCCCCCACAAACAGGGACTGTGCCCAACTGCTACATTTAGGTAATGTCCAAATATTGTAATTAGAATATGAATATTGTAGTTAAAGTATAGTACAGTATAAAGTCATAATGCCTGTATAATTCAGTGCAATTTGGAAAACAGTCCTGTACACCTGGCATCATAAATAAAGGACTGGTACCCAGGAAAACTCACAAATTTAGTCTTTGGGGTTTTATTTTAAGAGCTAATTTTAGGCATCATCTGCAGATTTAATTTCAGTGACTTCCTCTGTTTTATAACCCCTTTTTGTCATATGACCAAACAGTTGCATTACAAAGATAGACACGATTGACGAATTTTTCTGAAATATCTGAGATTAATGCACAGATACCTGACGTAACTCTAAATAAGATCATTAAAATACAGAAGAAACATAGATCTGTTTGTATTCCTCTAATATGGACAAATTTACATTCCTTTAGGTATTTCAAAGCCAAACCTTACTTACATGTATAAGTCCAATCAGTCCCTTTTCTGAATTGTTTAAAATAGCTCCTGAAAACCATGTTTATGAGACACAGGATGACTATTCCCATCCAAGCTCCAGGTGCTAGATACATAATTTCTTGGAAATACTGAGTATTTTTAATTTTTTATATATTTTTTAATGTGGAGAAATTTTCCCTCACCTTCTTTTTTGGATGATTTGAAGAAACAATCAGGGAGGTAAAATTTGTTACACTTCAAATGTGCTGTTATTCCATGAAGCCATTCAGCAGATGGGGAGTGTGAGTATTGACAGCTGATTAGCATCTTATTTTACACTCAGTAATCAACCTTATGGCTCATGGTCACTATGAACAATTCAGAAAACTCACAGCTCCCACTCCTTTATTTGCCTTAGATTGCATAAGTCTTTTGACATAGCATTATGTGACTGTACCACATATATTCAATAGATCCAGTTATGTGACAGAAGAAATCAACACAGCCTGTATTTGTTGCCTTTACAGGTGGAAGAAGTTATGTATCTCAGAAGCCTATTATAGAAAAAAGACTGTGTTGCCCTAAAGTACATGCGCCCAAAGCATATCGACTGCTTCATTCATTTTCATTAAGGGTGAATACAAGAACTATCACCGCTGGAATACTACACATTAAAAAACAGCAGTGAAAAAAATGATGCTACTTTGTTTTTCTAGGGCTTGACTTTCCTTTCTTGTGTCCTATTGTACATCTACAAAATTTTGAAACAGACAGTGCTCATGGAAACAATCTATATAGCACTTAGCTTTTCATTTGAGGCATGCTAAGCTTTGGAGAGACATCATAGACTCTTCCATGGAGGATGATTTGTCATATCCCTAGAAACAAAACAATATCTTATCTAGTTCAGAAGGATACAAACAGTGAAAGGGTATGTCTTTGTAAGAGGAGATGATTGATTTATTTGAGGCTATGCCCTAACTTTGATATTTCTTCATTGATAATGACTGGAAAGCAGAGATTCAGTTATATGACAACATATGACCATCATATGTGTCATCTGTGCTCAGCTGCGGCCTTCTTTAGGAGTTATGTAGAATTTCATGTACCTGTGGATAAATGTCACAACTCAGTCTAGCAACTACCAGGTTTATTAATTAATATTGTAAATGACAGTTTGGGTGGGGGGAGGGTGGGAGAGTATTGTTTGTAGGTTTTTGTTTGTTTGTTTATTTGTTTGTTTGTTTTTAAAAGTTTGTGTTGCATATAATTCCTTTATGTTTTTTTTCCCCACTTTTTTCTCTTTCCTAGCTTTAGAACCCTTTGCTTGACATTATTTGTGTGCAAGGGCTATTACCTTTTAGGTATCTAATCTATTTTTATAGGTTTGATGTGAGTTTGATGAAGTCAAATCTATGGCCTTCTTTAGAGTCTGCAGAAATCTATGAGAAGATTGACTTCAGTGGACTTGGAGCAGGCTACAGAGACCATTACTAATCAGAAAAATTAGGTGTTGTCTTCTTTTTTATCAAAAGACTGTGGGAAAATTTCTGATTCCATTTCAATCACTGTGAAAACTCACTAGGACCAAGATTTGACTGCATGTAAATCAGAAATGATATAATGAAAGAAGAGAGAAGAGAAAGAGCAGCAAGAACCATCTTTGTGTATGGCACTAGTACTGGCAACCATTTCAAAACACTATCCAAGCTGTTATCTCACTTCTCTACAGGAAATAAAAAAACACTAAGAATATGTTTCTATCAGTGTTTAAGAAGACTACAAACTTTGTTTCTGCCCTTGGCAGAAATAATTTGCACTCCTAAAATTTTTGAAACCTTTTCTAAGTGTTTCTTCAGGAAAGAAAAAAAAAAATTTGTGTAACATAGTTGCTGACTTTGCCTTCTTTTTCTGTTGTACACCCTTGAGGTCTGTTAGGGAGGCTGTGAAGTTGGATATACTAGGCGTAATGTTTATGAATATGAAAAGCAGTAAATTTTCATGATTGCAGTGTATCAGTCATTGAAATTCACTCCTGTTTGAGCAAATAGGATGTATCATTGCACAAATTTTTTAATTAATGACCGTTAAATGTTTAAAACAAAAACCGAACTTAAAAATAAAAGAAATAAGAAAGAGGCTTAACTTCTAAAACTCATCTTTTCTGCCCATTGGACTTCTAAAATTTTACTTCTAAATTCGAAACAAGCAGCTGTAACCTCCTGATTGTAATTCCTCTTTTGTAAAACAAAAGGCTTAAATGCCACAAAGGCAGCAATTATGCCATCCAAACTCATCATAACAGAGTTCTAAGGATAACAGTGAAACAGGCTGGAAAAAGGCAAAAGATATCAAAAGTACGTAGGATTTTTATTCCATTTATTCCTGAATTCTTTCATTTTTTTTTAGAGGATATTGGCATTAAGAAAACTGACTTGCTATTACCTTTCCCTTGGGAGAGTTGCAGTCATTTAAGGTAGGAAGAGCATTTTGGTACAGTAGCAAAATAGTACTATTCACTAGTAGATAGGCCACATATTCATAGTAAAATTTTTGGTGTAGCTCTTGAAACAGCTAGAATTTTCTTTTGAAGTTGACATCATTAGAACTTACTTTTTCTAGATGAAGTTTTTGTTTATTCAGGAAAACTTATTACAAATATTTTTGAAGCATATTTGCCAGAATCAATGGTATCATACTAATGGTATTGTACAATGGTATCATACTAATTTTAGAGGAAATATGTTTTAACACTTATGATATGTTAAAAATGTTAAAAATGAAGGAATGACACACAAATTCGGTCTCTTCAGGTAATTAATCTTATGTCTGTCAATTATCTCTGAACAAAAAAAGTATAATTTATAAAAATTGGAGTGCAAAAGCAGTCAGTGGGCCTAGGATACTATACAGCTCAAGGGAGCAAAAAAACCCTTCTCAGCGCATATAGTAACAGTCAAAAAATTTATCTGAAAATGTATCCTCATTATAATAAAGAAAAATAATTAAGATCATAATGAGAAAAACCATAATAATTAATTAATTAATCAGATAGGGATAACACTAGATGAATGTGAATTGGCGAGACTAAAATGCAAAATCAGATGGAGTGGCAAGAATTCTGAAATTCTATGGGACACCCCATGATTTCAGCATCAGCAGAAGGTAAATTTATTTAAGTTGCTTGCTATATGAGATCTTAAATTATGTCAATGGGAACAAAATGCCACTAAAGTACATTTTTTGGAGCAGTAAGATTTCCATGATTTTGTAATGTGAAAGAATTCCTCTAAACTTACTTGAACTGAAACTGTAGATTAGAGAACTATCCTGGTTTTAGTAGCTAGGATCAGTTTATCACTGGGTGGGTGTGTATTTTAAACCCTCTATGTCATTTTTCGCATGAACTGATCACAGTGGCCCATTTGCAGCAATTGTCTAAGGCACACTCAACCACTCAGGCTACAAACTGGGTGTTTAGGAACTTCTGTGAGATAAGGAAGTTCTGCCTCCACACCGACCTGAGGGATCATGTTTGCTAATGGGCCATCAGGGAAGCCAAAAATATGCCATTGGTCACCTCACAGAGTAAATCACCCATTGTGAAAACCTCCACCCAGGAGGAGGGATTAGGTGTTCCCATTTGAGCCCAAGCAGATATAAGCTTGGAGTTTGGGACTGGGGGCTCTCTTTGGAGCCGGAGGAGGACCAGAGCCTTGACCAGACTGAGACTGCCACCGGACTGCAACATTCATTTTCACCAGCAGGTTTGTTTCTTGTTTTCTTTTTTTTTACTTTGAACTCAGGGCGGGGCTACGTGGTGCTCAGCACAGAGTTGGTGAGCTCCATTCTGCTTGTGCCCCACTGTGTTGGGCTGTACATCTGGTGTTTTTGTGGCACAAATGAATTTTCCTTCTGTTTCAGTGTATTTTGTGATCTTTTATTGAATTGTTATTCTGACTTGCAATCCCATTCTGAGTTGGATTCATTTCTCCTGCCGGTTTAACTCTAAACCAGTACAAGAACTCAATAGAATCTCAAAGTGTTGTCTTGTTGGTTGCTGCCCTTCAAGTCAGATTATGTTTGAAAAGGTCATTGTTTCATGGTGACAACACACCATGGCCACCTCAGTGATTTGTATTTTTCTTGTGTTCTGAATTTCGTAACCAACCTTAACATCTGAGTGCAGAGAGACAGAATTACAAGATCTTTGAGGTTTGAAGGGATCTCTGTAAATCACCCAGTTTAGCCCTTCTGCTGAGGCAGATAAAATGAGAGTTGATAGTCCACGACCATGTCTGGATATCTACATGGATGGAGACAGCAGAAAACCCCTGGGCAACTTGTGTAATGTCTGGTCATTGTCTCAGTGCAAAGAAGTGTCTCCTGGTGTTCAGAAGAAACCTCCCATGTTTCAATTTGTGCCCATTACCACTGGTCCTGACAGTGAGCATCACTGAAAAGAGTCTGGTTCCATCTTCTTTACACCCTCCCTTCAGGTATCTGTATACTTTAATGTGGTTCCACCTGAGTCTTTTCTTCTTCAGGTTGAACAGCCTTTCCTTATAGGTGAGATGCTCAGGTCCCATAATCACCTCTGTGGAACTTCACTGTACTTTCCTTAGTATGCCACTCTCTGTTCTGTACTGCTGTTTTGTACTACTGGGCACAATATTTCAGGTGTAGCCTCACCACTGCAAAGCAGAGGAGCAGGATCACCTCCCTCCATCTGCTGACAACACTCATCCTAATGCAACCCGGGATGCTGTTGTTACTTTCTCTGTCAGAAGAGCACATTGTTGGCCCTTGTTCAACTTCATTAGGGATCCCCAGGGCCTTTGCTGTGAAGCTGCTTTTCAACAAGCTGGCCCTTAGCATATATTGGTGTGTAGGGTTATTCTTTCCCAGCTATAGACCTTTGCACTTCACCCACTTGAACTTCAGCTGAATTTCACATTTGAACTGTCAGTCCACTTCCCCAGCCTGCTGGGGTCTTCATGGATTACAACAAAACTTTTACGTTCATCACATGCTCCTCTCAGTTTTGTGTTATCAACAAATTTGCTTGTTATCAACCAACAATATAACCCATAACCCAGATTGTTAATGAAGACAACAGACAGGATTGGCCCCAGTATTTGCCTCTAGGGTGCAATGCTGGTTGCTGGTTTCCAACTAGACTTTGTAACACTGATCATCATCCTCTGGGACTCATTGTTCACCTAGGTTTTAATCCACATCACTCTCTGCTCATTCACTCCTTTTTTCATTAGCTTCTCTACAGGGATCTTCTGGGAGACAGTATCAAAAACCTTGCTGATGTCAAGATAAGTAACACCAACTGCTCTCCCCTCATTCACTAAGCCGGTTACTTAATAGGATTATCAAGTCGGTGAAACCTGATTTCCCCATTGTGAAATTACACTGTTCAACTCCATGTCTTTCAAGGCTCTGAAAATGTTCCAAATGGTTCAACCACCTTCCTAGTGATGAAGGCGGAGCTGATATGTAGTTTTCTGAAACATTCTTCTTGATTTTTCTGAAGATGAGAGAGACACTTACCACACCCACTCTGCTCCTAAGAGAAATGTCCATGAACATAGTTTGACTTTAAAACCTCATGGGTTTGGTGACTCCAAATGACATTTTCTCTGCATTTTTATTCCAATTCAGATACACCTCTGCATTTACACACAACGTAAATCTCAATCAAGGTATTTGAAATACCAAATATCCAAAACAGACCATAAATTCCTGTAAAAACAGCATTCCTTGTCCTCCTCAACTGGCATCTTCCATTTAAAAATCCTATTATTTTGAGGTACAGAAATTGATCTCAGCTGAGAAAACTTTTTTCATTATTGATATTTGCTATAGTTTTAGAATGTAGTGGAATTTTTCTTTTCCCTACCACCAGAATGAGGGGCGAAGAGGCCTATCTTCATCCATTGCCTCTAACAAAAGAAGCAAGGTGACTGGTAATTCACGGGGTGGGGGAGGTGAACACTCTGGTTTTACAGTTTGCGGGGGAGAGATGGCTCAGGAAGAAACCTCTGCCTGGGAGTTTGGTTTCTTTCCTTTTTTCCTCCTGTTTTCCAATCCCTGGATTTGGATTTCCCTGTGCCCGAGAGAGAGAGAGAGAAGACATCGCAAGCCGGGGCCTTTGCACTGGGTTTTCTGAGACAGCCGAGCTGCAACCAGCCCGGCCAGGAGGGGCTTTTGCTTCAGTGCCTTCAGCCCAGAGAGACATTTACCCTCCAACCTCAAGCCAAGGGAAGAGGATCCCAGCCCTTTTTTGCCCTTCTTGAGCGGCTTCTCCCCACCAACCATACAGAGGGATTTGCACAGCCTCGGAGGTATACGCTAAAGCTTTTTTTTTCCATCCACCAAACCCCCCGGGGGCAGCCCAGCACCGGCCACTCATCACCTGCTGTCCGTAAACACCATTGTGCCCGACGAGGACAGAGACTGTGGGGGAGGTTTTGGTTCAGGGGGTTTATTCATTCAGTCCTGGTTGTTTTGTTTTTCTCTTGAATATCTATATATCTATATATATAGATATATCATAGCTAGGAACTGTTATCCTTCCATTTATCATATCTTAATTAAAATTTGTTTTGAAATTAAAGGGGGCTTGTCTCCCTGCTTTAGTTTCTAGTCCAACAAATTTTCTAAGTTCTCTAAACTTAGACAATATTCATCTAATTGGATACTTTAAAAGCACCAATATATGCTCCAGTCCAGAACACTACTACAGTAAAATGAATTACCATAATCTTTACAGTAGTCAAAGCCTAGTGAACTATTAGAGGCAAACCAGCTGAATGAACCCAAAAACAACAGAAATAAATTTTCAGTGTAAAAAAGAGGGAAAGCATGCCTAAGGCATCTATTTATTTATTCCAATTTCTAATACTGACTTTAGAAAATGGCAAAAATGTCCAATAGTTTTTTTTGTTTTCCTTCCTGTCTGGACTTTGAAGACTTCAGCCAAACTTTCAACATAGTCTCTTTATTTGAGTCTCCATCAAGTTCAGTCTTATGTAGGTTGCAGATTGCTCTCCATTCTATTTTCCTAGATGGCAAATATGGGATGAATTTCTACCTCTAATAACGCTATTTTTGTGTGCATATTCTTGTGTGTGAGCACGTGTATGAGGTATTTGCTTACTCACCACAAAAAAGGCATATTTTATTCAAGACATTGTAATTGCAGCTCTATTGCACTGACAAGAGTGGAAGCTCCTTCTGCATAACTTCAGAAAGTTGCAATTTACAGGTCACTGAGCTTGCAACCTTTAATCCTATGGCTTCTTTAATCTGTTTAGTCCAAGTCTAGCCAGTGTGCAACAGGCATGGTATATTTGTTGCTATGATGGAAGTAATTCTCTTCTTCAAACTGTTTAATAAGTGACAACAGTCATTAGGGTCATCTAGAATCCCATTACTTTGTCTGCCAACTTCATTAAGAGCCATGTATTCTGAGTTCTTGGGTTGTTTGCGCTTTACTATTCTTGAGAATAATAGATTTGGATTTCACTGAAACGTATAAGAGAATGACTAAGCGGATGAAATGCGGGTAGGGTATTATCAAAAACTCGAAGTGATGATGACTTCTTCCTCCTTCTCTCCCATACCTAGTTTGCATTTCCTGCTAGCCACACCCAACACCAAGGCTGGACAAAAGGGAAGGCAGCTGGACTGCTGATGAGATGCAGAGCAACTAAGCTGCTCAGGAGAAGTTTTTGCTACTCTCTGAATTTTATTTTCCAAAGCTCTGTGGCCAAATAGGACATTAGTCACACTATTTCATAACATTACAGCTGAGTTTAGGTTAACTATGAGTTCTTCCTCTCTCCTGGGATATCTGCAAGGTGAAAAGTAGACTGGTAGAGATATTTGCCATGGCTTCCCTAAAGAGGTAATGAATACAGGAGAGTTGTAGCACTTTGCAAATAAAGAAAAGACAATTTCAGCTGTTCAGGTTTCAGAGCAAAGCTTGAAAGTACAGATCAGGTAGACTTCAATTTTTCAAATTCAGATGGGAAATACAGAGAGACAGTATAGGATGCTGCTTTTGTAGGATGCTTTCCTTTCTATGACTTCACAGATGATGCAATGATGTTTGATATTGAGATACATGACCTTTCGTATTATTGATCATGTCTGCACTATCAGACATAATCAATAAGCTAACTGACAAATGCCCAATCCCAGCATGCATTAGGTTTTAGCAAGCAGCACAGTCAGAACAATTTGGAGTCACTATTGGGTTTGGTTTCAGTTTGATTCAGGGGCAATACTAAGAATTTATTTGGCTCAGCTTGTTAAACTAGTATTACCCAACAGCCATAAGAAGATAAAAATAAACCTCACAAACAAGTCATAGAAGTGTCAATAGTTGGTCCCAATATTTCCTTTATTTTAAAGAGAAAATTTTGTTTAACCATGAGTTGCTTCTGTATATGTTCTTGTTTAGTTAATGACTTGAAGGACATCTGAGAATAACGTGGGGGAGTAAGATATAGGCCAGCTGCTTGTGGAAAATACCATAAAACATCAAGAGTTAGAAGGAAAAACAACAAGGAGTGTACTGTGTTCAAGCTTATAGCAAAAAAAAAGCAAACTGGATTTTCACAGAAATCAAAACACATCTCATAAAGACCAGTGTGCAATTTTATCTATAGTATATTTTTAATTATTTACAAAAGTTGATATAAACACTGTCTGCCTTTTATTGGGTACAATCACTTGCAAAAAATGTGTGTGACCTAGTACATTTCCGGAAGGTAACACAGATATTTCAAGTTCATATTTGAGAAAGAGATTATTGTGCTTAATGATATTTTTCAAAACATACAAAAATTGCATGTAGATGTTATTGCACCCACAGTTGCGGTATTGTTTTGCACATAGTATCTCCAAGAAAAAGCAGAGGTAGCAAGACTTCATTTCCCCAAAATGCACTTCAATATATTTTAAGTATAAAAACCTAATTTAAAATAATGTCAGCGTCTTTTGCCTGTAGAATATGAGGCTCAGCATCTTTAAATTATTTAAGGGGTCTTCAGAGAATCAGTTATGCTTATAATGTCAGAATTACTCAAAGAAATGGAAAGAACAGAGCAAAGTGTTGAATAAGGACTTCCTGTGTGATTTTACCAAGTTATTTTTTACTGCCTGTAATTGAAGCAGCATTCTTGCATTACACCATTTTAGCCAAAAATACATGTTGTATAACTGCAACTTGTTTAACTTATTGGGGTTTGTTTGTTTGTTTTGGTTTTTATTGTTTGGTTTTTTCCACTGTTTTATAGAGTGGGTCTACTGAACTACTCTTTTCCCTGTGAGGATTCATTCACAAATAAGCATATGCTCTATCAGGACTCAAAAGAAAGTACACTTGTACAGAGGCTTACAAATTCTATGTATATCTCCTCCTAGAAGTAAAAATATATAACAGCTTGAAAGTACAAAGGAAAGAGTTACTATTACCATCTCTGACATATTTTGTTCCCTTTGTGGTAGAAAATCTAGAACTAATACTTATAATGTTATTTTAACAATTTCTATTCAAACAAATGGTGAATGGCAGGCTCTGTGCAGTGTCACATCAGTCACCCCCCCAAAATGCATCTTCTCCCAAGCCCTAATTATTTATCAGTAGAAAGGATTAAGGATGTTTGAAATCATAAACTATAAAAATTACACTTGCCACACTTTCTGTCTTAACTTAGATACCTCCTTCTGATTTAATGAGATCTCACAATTCCTAAAACCAAACTGAGAGCTTCCTCCGTGTTCTGAACCTGTCTTTAAAACAATCATTTAGATACTGCAATTAGAAATTTGGCATGCACTTAACCGCATAAATTTACTAGGAAAAATCTGCATAGGGATGCATGTAGCAGTGTTATTTTCTGCAGTTAACTACAGTAACATGCTGTTCTCCTTGCAACTAAGATACTTCTTACAGCTCTATAATTAAAAAAGAAGAAAGAACTACCAATCCCTCTTCGCTTTGACACTCTTTCTGTACTGATGAGGAAATGAGAAGGTACACAGAGAGCATCTATCAGTGCTAGAACAAGAACAGGTCAGCTCCCACTTTACCTCGAAACACCTTGTACTGGCACAACACGTACCGTCTGTGCCTGAAACACTTTTTATTTGAACTAGAGCACAAGCTCCGTGGGGAACCAGTGCATCATTTAATTTGATTTAGGTTTGAGTACACCCATTATTGACCATACACAATAAAGGGAATTGTAGCATTCATAATGTTAGTATTTTGGGAAGGATTTCTCATTAACTGTACAAGTAATTCTCCTTTTAAATGAAAAAAATAATGAAACACATCCTGAGTGTATTTACACAGTTCATTTGATGACATACACTAGTCATACTCTCTGACCTGAGAAGCTTTGAGCAGCAATCTTGGCATTCAAGCACAGGTCCCTCTTCTCTGACTCACGGACTGCCTGGTGACTCGTATGCTGAAACTCACCCAGAGACATGCTTTACCCCCTACGAAGTACAGCCACTTCTCCAGACAAGAGCTGCTGACCAGGGTCAATGATTTTCCATCCCTCAGTGCTTCTCAGCAATTTAGCTCTGGGTCTGAAGACTGTCCTTTACAGATTAAGATGTAGGCTGATTACTTTTAAATGGATCTGAATATTGTGAATTACACAGCTGCAGAGGCAGGAAAAAAAAAAAAAAAAGCAAAGAGGTTAGCTGACAGAAATCTGTTTCATTGTTTCAAGAGCTATCTTCACCACAGACAGATTTTTTTACTATCCCTTCACTTTGACTAATGTGAAAACTATACTGTGCCCAGTTAGGTGAAATGCAATCAAATAATTTTATATGAAATGCAACCTTTTTTTCTGTTTAGAGGTCTGCCAACTGACAGCTGCCACAGGGAGAGAATAAAGAACCAGTTAATGAAGTACCACTCATTCGCATCTTGCTCTTATTCTTTGACTTTAATATCAAATTTGAGATTATATTTTAGGTTAATAAATGGCTCATGGTAGATCTTTAGCTTTAACCTTATATACCAGACATCAACTTGTATACTGAAACGTGACAATTGGAACAGCAGAAATTGAAAGTTGTGTACATTTGAAATTATTTGGTATTTCATAGGAATATATTCCTGAATTCAGCTTGATCACAGTTTTGCACTTCAACTTCCTCCTTTTTTTTCAACAAATGATTTTATAACACAGCAGAATTAGAAAGAGTTATTCAGATTCTAACATTAGCCTTGTGTAGTACTGTTTTCCTTTCTCTTTCTGCCTCTCCCTTCTTCAGTTAAGATATATCCTTTAAGTTTTGGGCCAATCTCATCTGGCACAAAATAGTGAAACTACACAGGAAGCCAGGTTCATTTATATAGATGTGGATCTCTTAGCCTTCATTTTAATGTCTGACTCCAGCTTCTGCAAGTTCCCATCTACACCACATCAGTATGCTGGCTATGACACCAACTCTCTTGGCATTAGAAGAAGGATGACTGTAAGTCTGGATTACTTGCAATCAGTACTTAGACAGAAAAGAGGCCTACAAAGTAAATTCATGATTGTTTTCTAAACACCTCTATATTTCAGAAAATCTATTGATTATTTTAGGTAGTAAATTCAGTGATTAATCTTCATTAACCTGTTTTGAGATTACAGGAAATATTAGAGAGGAAACAAGCTAGAGATGATAGTGGAGCAGAAACATTTTGATTTATTCTGTTTGTCTGTTAATGTCATCTTGCTCTTGCCATTTTGGTTTTTTTATATATCAAAATAGAAGAATGTTCCCATTATATAACTTGACTTTCCTTACTTGAAAGTAATTTTTTCTTTTTCTTTTTGTTTGTTGGTTTGTTTGTTTGGTTGGTTTGGTTTGGTTTTTTTTTTTTGTTTTTGTTTTTGTTTTTGTTTTTGTTTTGTTTTGTTTTGTTTCTTTTCAAGAACCTACTGGAGAAGTAATGTTTCCCAAAACCCCTCCAGTGCTTTTACTGTTTAGTGGATATATGATCTTGTACATAATATTTCTATGCTTTGCAGTATTTTTTTTTTTTTTAATCCTGACATTTATATTGGAAATGTCTTTCAGAACTCCTCTGGTAGTCAGAATCTTCCTGATTCCTCACCTCTGTGACCTCAAGAGGAAAAAGTACTTTTTGTTTCAAAATTCATGTATATTCTCTGAAGTATTTACTTTCCCTTCATGTCATTTGTGCAATTAATAATGTGCCATTATACTCCATAACTAGTCTACAGTTTCTAGGATAACATAACCTGATTCTCTTTGTCTTCTTTGTGTGACTCTCTCAATCATCTTTTAGTCTTTGTTGATGTCTGGATCTTTCCCCAGCTGTACAGTAAGTACTCTAAAGATGCCATCTACAGTTTCTGTAGTATTAAACCAATTAGTTATTCTGCTGAGAATATACTGCGAAATGCATCCTTTCTGATGACATTCACCTTTCACAGTTTCATTATTTAGGTGAATTATTGCAAAATCTTGTTCATCTTTTTCTCTTTCTCTTACTTTGTCATTCCAAAATGATGTACATACAATTTATGGGCAGTATTGGTGGTTCAGGGGTAGAATTCTCGCCTGCCACACGGGAGGCCCGGGTTCAATTCCCAGCTAATGCAACACTCGTCTCGGGCAGGATGGGCTCGTCAGCTGCCCAGCAACCATCCTAGGAGAAGGACAACTCTGACTCCAAAACCGGGCAGATAGAGCTCGCTTAGCCCTGTCAGTCCATCCATCTAAGAGAGGGATACTCTAACCAAACCTACATCCTGAGGACCTCGCTGTCACCATCCAAGCTTGCTAGGCCCTGGCAGATGAACCTCAGGAGTAAAGGGTGGGGCCAGTGCTGTGCATGCTGTGCCTCACCTAAAAAAAATCCACTGTGTAGGCTTGAGGGATTCATCCACTTCGCGTGGGTAAAAACCCTCCCAAATCTTCATTTGCGAAGTCTAGCCATGATGATGATGACATACAATTTATGATAATGTTTCTCATTAGCGTATATATATATAATTATGTATCTCAAGATCATCCAGTTCTTCCTATGCATCATTTGAAAAATCAATTACAAAATTTGTGTTTGAGGGATTATATTCAGATTCTACAATCTGAATTGAAAGAGAATCTCTTGAACAGCTGCTATTTATTCTGCAGAAAACTTTTACTAATCCCTTATCTCTAACCTCAATTAATCATTACCCTTTCCATGGTACAGTGCCCAGATACATGGATATTACTGTAATTACTTCACCTACGATTCAATAAAAAATCATTAGGCTAAAACTGTAAGCCTTGTGGTAAGGTATCTTTTCTGAAGAGGATATTCTTCCATAACAAATAATCTAATAGCATAAATTCTATTTCACATATAACATGTCTGCAAATATTACTACAATTTTTTCTTCTGAGCATTTTTTCATTCCTATCTTGACAGAAATTAGCTGAAGAGTCTTCATCATAAAGTGCTATTTGTCAAACTTTGAGAAAAGAATATAATACAGGTCTCAGTTGTATGAAAGATTACAATGATTTAATAACATACCGTACATATAAACATTATAGTTTATATTGTGGTGTTATAGATTGTGTTAACTACAAATGACGGTGTTTTCTAAGTCACCAATGACCTTCTAGATAACTACTCAGTTTATATAAAGATTTCTCTTAATTGAAAAGATTCTGTAAAAAGAGGTCATACAAACACTTTGTAATATGAACACTTCAGAGGTTTTACTGGGTTTTAGTACAATCACCTGTTCACTGAAAACTTTTAAGCTTCAAATGATGATAACATATATTTGCCAATCCTTTCTTTTTAAAAATACTCTAAATCTTGGAAGTAATTCAGCTGTTCTAAGAGGGAGAATGAAAACAAGTCTGAGCTGTGCCATGTAATGCAATCAAGAATGACAAGATACAGGATGTGGTGTTTTCTTGTTATTTACACTTCTCTCATTCAATACAGGGCTAGTTCCTCAATGTAAGTTATAGTACCAATGTCACTAAGATGTGTTGAATCCATACCACTAGAGTTAGAGACAGTTTTCTGTGAGTAATTTTAAACCTTTTTCCAGGGCCACATGATACATTTTAATGATCAGAAAACACATGGAAATAGAAAAAAATTAAAATATTTTTCTGTCTTTGATGCTGTCTTTTTTTTTCCTATTAAATATATTTGACAAGTGACAATTTAATAAAGAAACTATAATTCTGCATTTCTGTTGTTGTGCTGACGAAAGCACATGTCTCCTCAGGACTGGAATCACATTCTAAAGAAGCATAATATGTAGGGATTGTTCCTCATAAAAGTAAACTTGTAACGTCATAATTTTACAGTTGATTTTACCTCATCATATCTTCTAAAGGTATTCTAATCTAAAGGTATTTTAGCACTTAATAATATCTAATCTTTACAACAGGTTGTTTGAATTCTCAACTTCAATAACAACAGAATGTGCTGGGTGGACAAGTGAGACGTCTTTTTTCTTATGGGGAAACTCCTTATTTCCACTGATTAGTTAATTATAGCAATTCCTTCAACGCACAACACTAAGGAAGCTCCACTGATACAAAGTTTTGCTTTCCATTGGCTAAACTATGTCTAATTTATGGATGTTTTTGTTTCTCAATTCAAGGTTTTTTAAACAATTTGTGATTTAAAATACAGCAAATCTTTTCCAAGGAATGGTTATCTAATTGATACTACCATTATTTTCCATGGTATGTGTCAAAAACCTCTTTTAGGAGGCCATTGCAGTCAATGGGGTTACTCACAATCACAAAATGATGCATGTACTTCATCTGTCTTCTAGGCTGAAGCCAGAAACCCCATCACTTGAAGTAGGAGCAGACTAAGGGCAGAATTAGTTTGTGTTGATCTCTTGATTTTGAATGAGTATAGTGTCTTGTACAGCTGCAGTTGCTGCTGTATACATTTCTGCAACTTCTCAGTTTCTTTCCCCAGACCAGAACAATATTGGCCAGCTTCCTTTCTAAAGGATTTCTTTTTTAGGAAATTCATATAACAAATAGCTTTGGTAGGAAGAGGTATGCATTATTCAAACCCTACTTTTCCCATAAATGTGAGATTATCTTGTTATGTATGACACTTCATTAGCATTCTGATATCAGTCTAGTAAAAAAGGGAGGATATTGAGACTGTACATAAAATACCTTAAAACAAATGCTTGAATTCCACGTATTACTTGATACAAAAAGAACATCAGGTACAGTAAAAGAGCTTTACATGTTCTTATCAGGATAAACCACCATGGAATAATTTTTAGTTTGATGCTATTGGGCATTTTATTATTCCTCATCAGTAATTATAAACCAGAACCAGTATATCATCATGACAATGCATATTTAGCTCCAAGATTAGCCTACATGATTTGATTGGAATATCCTCATGAGAACTGTTAGATGCTGAGCATTTTGAAAATCTAAGCTTCTTCATATAGGTATCTACTTGATCTACAACAATTACTTCAAATTCATAATTTTCCTATTCAGTGAATTGTGCCCCAGAATCACATTCCTAAAGTATAATTGAAATTCCTCTGACTTGCAAAGAATGAGCATTTTTGTTAGCCTGAGGGATTTGCCATACTTAACTGACATGAAATGTTTATTTGGAAATTCATGCTGTTAGCATTTTAAATAAGTTTATTAATACTGGAATTTATACTGCCATTAAAAGCTATACTAAATTGCTGCTTGAGTTGTCTTGAGAATACATCTATTAGTAATATGACAAAATATAACTTTGATGGCATCATAAACCAGAAATATGAAAGCATTATTAAAACCTGCTTCATAAACAGTTACCAGCCTGCTATCAGCTAACCTGTCAAGACATGGTGAAATTTTATGATAAACTGTAGCTAACTCAAGTTAAACACAGGAACAAAAAAGAAGACTAGAAGGCCTTGGAAATGTCTAGATAAATTTGTATTGTTTTATCTAAACTTTGATTTATTGACCAAGGATGGATCTAGGCTCCTGAATTGCATTTTGCTGTGTGTGTGGGCAATAGGGACCTCTTGAAACTCCAAGGTCTGTGTGTGGGCGCGTTAAGCATGTGGTGGTCACCCGGGTGTATGTGTGTGAATGTGTGACCTGCAGCCGTATTGTACCTTCACTGCTTAACCTCTTGTTATAGTTTTAGAATCTAGTGGAATTTTTTCTTTCCTCTACCACCAGAATGAGGGGTGAATAGGCCTATCTTCATCCATTGCCTCTAACAAAAGAAGCGAGGCGTTACCTAGTGACTGGTAATTCATGGGGTGTGTGGGGGTAGAAGGACACACTTTTTTTTTTTTTTCCTTCAGTTTGCTGGAGGAGAGGGAGTGAGAGACCGCTCTTGGGGAAAACCTTTGCCCTCCAGGTTTTGGTCTCTTTCTTTTTTCCTCCCGTTTTCCAATCCCTGGATTTGTGGAGTTCCTTGTGCCCAATAGAGACAGAGAATGCATCGCTAGCTGGGGCCATTGCATCGGGCTTTTCTGAGGGGGCCCATCGGCGGCCAGCCCAGGCGTGAGGGTTTTTTTGCATCGGAGGCTCCAGCCCAGAGGACAACAAGCCACAAGTCGAGGAAAGAGGATCCTAGCCTTTTTTTTCCCTTCCTGAGCAGCTTCTTTCCCACCGAGCCCACAGAGAGAGATGCCAAAGCCTTTTCCACCAACCCGCCCCCCACCCCGGTTGCAGCTCAGCACCGGCCAAGGACCAACATCATCACCTGCGACCTGTAAATACTACTGCGGCCAACGGAGCCAGAGACTGTGGAGGGGGAGGGTTTGGTTCAGGGAGTTTAGTCATTCAGTCCTGGTTGTTTTGTTTCTCTTGAATACATATATAGATACATATTATAGCTAAGAACTGTTATTCTTCCATTTATCATACCTTAATTAAAATATGTTTTGAAATTAAAGGAGGCTTGTCTCCTTCTTTAGTTTCTAGTCCAACAAATTTCCTAACTTCCTCTAAACTTAGATACACCTCCTCCCTGAAGTTACATTATATAACCCAGGACAATTAGCATTAAAGTGATTTCTGTCAGTCACTGTGGGAGTCCATGCATTTATTCTGTCACAAGTGGCATCCAAATTGAGTTAAATTCAGCATATGCATTACTCCATGGCAGGTGCTGAAGTTGAACTGGGTTTGTAATTTGCTTACTTTGTTCTGTTCAGGATCATCACTCCTTGTTGTGACAGAGGTGAGCAATTGCAGTGCACAGTGGGTCAGTCAGCTTCATGGGAACATAGGCTATACACAGAAATTTTACACCACATTTTAAAGGAAATAGGCTCTACTGTTAAGGCCACACATGTGGTGAAATTACTCATGTGGGTTAGAGACTTCTGTCTGTGGTTTCCCAAGCACGGATCTTATGAGATCGCTATGTGAATGAAGGTTGGAGAAAAACTGTGAACACAGATTTAGCTTCAAATGTTCTAGGTGAAGTTAAAATTGTATGGAAAGTGGTGTATACTGCCTTAAGAGCCTTAGAGCAAGCAGAAGGGATTTCACAAGCTGGGGAGGGGTGAGAGCAGGGTGGAGGTGGAAGGGTGCCATTGTACAAGGAGGAATTGCTGGAGAGTAATAAAGTACTTGACGATCTGCTGACAGTGACAGATGAGCCTAACAAGCCCTGTGATCTGGATTCTGTCACCCCTGAGAAAGACACAGTCTTATACCCCTTAGCTGAGATGAAAACCTTGGCAGCGTCTGCCCTAATGGCAGAAGAAATATTGTGAACACAACATGTACAATCCATATCTTTGGTGTCATTGCCTCTGCAAACAGGACCAACAGCACCAGTGTATAGCTTGGAGAATAGAGAAGACTCATCTATTTTAGGGGATTGTGAATTAACTGCTTTGAAATGCAGGGATGTTGAATTGTTGAATGCTATGCCAATAATCTATAAACCGCACTGTGCCCCTGAATTTGAGTGTCTTCCTTATGAAGCTGTAAAAGAAGTCTGTAAATCATTAAAGGATTATAGACTGCAATCATCATATACAATGGGTTTGATAGGAGCTATCACGGATTCACACATTATAGCCCCATCTGACTGGAGATGCCTTTTATAGCTTTGTCCACAGTTTGTTGTATGGATAGCCAAATATCAAGAGCACATTACTGCTGAAGTTAAAGACAATGTAACAAACAGGACAACTATAGGTCAAAATGAGTTATTAGGTGAAGGGCCATACCTTACTGTGATGACAGAGGTCACTCTACCATGGTTTGTTTTCTCTCAAGCTACTGATCTAATCATGTAAACCCTCAGAAAAGTTCCTGATGTGACCAACAGAGAACTGTCTTTTGCAACTGTTAAACAGGGGTCCCAGGAACTGTATGTGTCTTTCATCAATTGATTGCAGACTGCAATTTCATGACAAATAGATAATGAGGCAGCCGCTCAAGTTTTACTTTTTCAGTTAGCAACTGAAAATGCAAATGCGGATTGTCAAAACACTATGCCACCTTTAAAAGGTAGGATCAAGTCTGTTACTGAACTTTTCATGGCGTGTCAGAATGTCAGCTTGGAGTCTTCTGAGGCCTCCCTGTTAATGACTGCATTAGCTGAGCAAATGATTGTAGCTCACGTTGCTGTTCGGTGTTATCAGTGTAATTAGGAAGAGCATATTAAAAAGGACTGTCTTTTGGGAAATAAAAAAGGGGACCCCAGACCGCCCCCACCCAAGTCTCAACTGATCCTTATGGTCCTGGTCCAACCACTCCAGAGAAACAACTGGTTTTTATGTTCCCCTTTAACAGGCTTTAGCAGAAATGATCTTTTTTCTCTTTTCAGTGACCCTGAAATTAAGTCAACTGCTCCCTCAGTCCCAGGAAGTGAACAAGAGTTTAATACCTTGCCTTGTTTCTCTACAGCAGTTTGGGATGCTTGGGCCTGGAGAGCCTCTCAGCTCCACTGGGTGGCAGCTGAGTGGTGCACCACTCCCCCCATTCCCTGCAGCCTGGCTTTGCTGGTGGGGAGAAGTTGTGCTGTTTATTTTTCTGTTGTGTATTACTCTCCTACCGTGGTTTTGTTTCTTGTGCTGATTAGCTGGAGATGGTTATCTTTGGTCTTTGCATATGCATGGTAGGCAGCAAACTCAATCCTCAACTGGAAATGACTCCTCTTTACTTCTTTTTCCACTGACTACAGTGGACTTCCTGTTTATTTTTTCACTCTTTCATTTCAAATCATAGGCTTTAGAAGGAGAGTACCTAGAATGGGCACAGAAATTAGTACAACAACAAGAACACAAAAGCACGACATACAGTTCCATCTACGAGTTGCTAGAACACACCTATACTTGTAATCCTAAAAAAGTCAGGAAAATAGAGATTATTACAAGATTAAAGAGCAGTAAATGCTGTCCTTCAACCCATGGGAGCTTTGAAACCAGGAATTCCTAATCCTATGCTTATCCCTGATTCCTGGGATATGGTTGCTCTTGACCTAAAGGAGTGTTTTTTCACTTTCCTGCTGGATGAGGAAAACTTTTCTATCCTTGGTGTTAATCACAGCACCCCTATGTGAAGATACCAGTGGGTTGATTTACCTCAAGGCATGATGAATAACTTCATAATCTCTCAGTTAGTCTTTGACTCTGTGTTACAGACAGCAAGACAGTAATTCCTGAAAGCACAAATATTTCACTACATGGATGATATCTTAATAGGAGCAGCCAATTCAGTGACAGTTTAGCAAATTTTTATAGTGGTACAGCAATCACTGCAAACTGATGGGTAACAAATTGAATCTGAAAAGGTACAAAGAGAAGCCCTTGTCTGGAAAGTTTTTGAAACTACAGTATTTCCATCATCTATAAAACTGCATGCTAGTGTCAAAACACTCAATGATTTATAAAAATTACTAGGGACCCTTAACTGGATTTGGCCAATGCTTGGTATTACTACAGACGAATTATCCCCCCTTTCTGATCTACTGAAGGATGACCCTGATTTACCACCTCCATGTCAAGTCTCTGAAACAAGCCAGAAAACCTTTCAATTGATTGTTCATAAAATCCACACTGCATTCTCAGGACATCTCCACCTGAATGTCCTGATTGTTTTGTTTCTGATTTATAGTTCTTTTCAATCTTATGATCTAATAGGACAGTGGAAGATGAATGCCACTCTGAGCTGGGGCCGCCAATGCTACAGGGGGTCCTCGCACCCCTGGCCGGCAGCCACTGGGCCCCTCAGGAAAAAAAAAAAAAACAATGCAAAAGGCCCCGGCTAGTGATGTCTCTCTGTCTTTCTTGAGCACTGAGAACTCCGCAAATTCAGGGATTGAAAAAAAAAAAAAAAAAAAGGGGGGAAAAAAAAAAGAAGAAAAACCCCCAAACTCTCCACCAAACAAAAAGGGTCCTAAATAAAGAGATAAAGCAGTATGACAGGACAGCAGTAATAGCTTTCAGGTGTATGTTCTGCATAAGATTTCCAGGCAGTTGGTTTAGTTAATGGATTCCCTTAATNAGGAAAAAAAAAAAAACAATGCAAAAGGCCACGGCTAGTGATGTCTCTCTGTCTTTCTTGAGCACTAAGACCTCCGCAAATTCAGGGATTGAAAAAAAAAAAAAAAAGTGAGGAAAAAAGGAAGGAGAAAAACCCCTAGGGCAAAGGTTTCCCTGAGAGCTGTCTCTCTCTCCCTCTCCCTGCCACAGTCCTCCTACCCCTCCTCTGGCAAACTGAAAAAGAAACCAAAAAAAGGTGTGCTCTTCTCCCACCACACCCAGTGAATTGACCGTTGCTAAGTAACCCCTTTTCAGTCCTAATCTATTCTTTGATATCTGCAGTGGGAGAAGATCAGGGCCATTAGCCCTTCGTTCCATTGGTAGTGGAAAATAAATTCTGCCTGCTTCTAAGAAAATGATAACACAGATGTAATTTATCTGCCTTTTAAGAAGGATGATTTAACGGCTTTCTTTTGCAATCTCTATCTTTGCAGACTGCTTTTGCTGATTTTTTAGGAGACATGGTGTTTCAATTGCCCAGACACAGATTCCTGCAGTCATTATCCAAATTACCTTTTTAGCCACAAGCCCTGTGTTCCAGGACTCAACTAGCTGATGACATCACTGCTTTTATTGACAGTCCAGGCAAAACTGGAAAAGATGCTGCAGTATGGAAGCCTAACAATCAGTCTTCTTGGCAGCCAGCAGTAATTATGATTTCAGACTCAACTCAAATTGTTGAGCTTTCTGCTGCCATAAAAGCATTTGAGTTATTCAATGATCAAGCTTCAAATATTGTTTGTGACTCTCAATATGTAGTATGTATGGAAATTCTTTCATCAGAGAATCCTCTAACAACTAGCTGTTTGAATGTTTGCACCTGTCTTATTTGGTACATTCTTGTCAGCATGCTTATTTTACTCATCATATTTCCTTTCATACCAACTTGGCAGGACCAATCATTGAAGGCAATTCAGTGGCTGATCAGTTCAATATGGAAGCTATGGTACTGAATCTTTTTGAACGGGCACATTTGTTTCATTCCTTTTATCATCAAAATGCCTTGTCTTTACAGAAATCTTTTTGTTTAATGAAAATGCAGGCACAGTTCATACTTGCCCTATTTGTCAGCCATTTGCCTCATAACCCACAGCAGAAGGAGTTAATCCACAAGGCATTTCAAGCAATGAATTGTGGAAAAATATTGTCACATATGGACCTTCCTTTGGGACTCTTAAATACATATTTCAGTTGACACTTTTACTGGATACCTCCATGCATCTACTAGAAGAGGTGAAAAGGCTAATGATACCTGGAGCCACTGTCTTGCTGCTTTTGTAGCCATGGTTATGCCAAAATCCATTAAAACACACAATGCTCTACCTACACTGCTGCTTTGATGCTGCATTTTTTGAAAGAATGGGGAGTCACTCATGTTACTGGTATCCCTCTGTTTCCATGGGCCAAGCTATTGTGGAATGTACTCATCGCGTTCTGAAAGTGATGCTGGAGAAACAAAAAAGGGGGAATATCCTAACATTGGTGCATGATCAAGTACAAAGTATGCTTTATGTTTTAAATTTTTTTAATATGCAGGATGATCTTTCTCCCACTACTGCAGTACAGCGACATTTTTCAGCAAAACCTTTTTCGGCATCTAAACCAGAAGTCTGATACAAAGATCCTGAAACACATCAGTGGGAAGGCCCCATTGAGTTAATTAATTGGGGAAGAGAGTATGCTTGTGTTCTTCCTCCAGGACTCAGGTGGTTGCCAGCTAAATATATACAGCCTTATCATAAGCTGGAACAATGGACTGCAGAATCCACTTTCAGAAATCCAATAGCTGCAGGTGATGCCTTGGAACAACAGAGCCAGGAAGAGAGAATAGATGACCAGTGAAACCATCTAGGGTCACCTCAAACAGCCAGATAGGCAAGCAAGTATAATCTATAATGACAATAGTGAGTGCAGTATAAATCCCTGGCAATATCTTCTTAGCTTATTTGTCCTTGTTTTTTTCTGCATCTAAAGTCTGTATTGCTCGTTTATTACTTACTTTTTTTGTATCATATCAGCAGTAATTGTTTTAGTTACTTCCTCTGTTGCAGTCACTTCATTAATGAAAATCTGTGCAGACTATATGCCTTTGTTAACATCTTGCAAGAACTATGAATTTAAGCAAAATTGATTAAACCCTTATAGTTTGCTCAAGTTTCTTAGAATCTGCTGTCATTTGGTTAGAAGGTAGATAAAATGCTTTACAAACTAGAAGTGAATTGTAGTAATGTTTTGCTAAGTTTCTTGTCAAGCTGAGGCCACTTAACACCAAGTGATAGCTGTCCTCCATCATTAGGCAAAAATAGAGGAGATGTAGCTAACTCAAGTTGAAAATAGGAATAAGAAAAAAGAAAAATAGAAGGCCTGAGAAATGTCTAGATAAACTTGTATTATTTTATCTAAACTTTAATTTATTGACCAAGGATGGATCTAGGCTCCTGAATTGCATTTTGCTGTGTGTGTGGGCAATAGGGACCTCTTGAAACTCCAAGGTCTGTGTGTGGGCGCGTTAAGCATGTGGTGGTCACCCAGGTGTATGTGTGTGATTGTGTGACCTGCAGCCGTACTGTACCTTCACTGCTTAAGCCTTTGTTATAGTTTAGTCACATCTTCAGAAAATCCTCTTTTCGATTTGTGCTAATTTCAACAGTTGAGACTTGTTTATCTATATGTGGGTATAATCATAACTGTATTCTACATCTTCTGGTCATTTCTGATGGATTATTAATAATGTATGGTTTACAGGAGGTGTCCAGGACACACTTGACACCTCAGTCTACAAGATGGGTGTTAAAGAACCCTGTGAGACAGAAAAATGTTTCTGACTTCACACCAGTGACTCAGCTGTGGTAACTCCCCTCCAGGGAGGTATGAGCACCTTCACACCCTGCCTGAGGGGTAATGTCTGCTAAAGGGCCATTAGGGACTGACACAATAGGCTGTTGCAATGACTTAGACCATCAAAGATTCTAAAAATATCCTATGACACACAGAATTAAGTAACCTCTTGTGAAACTTCCAGCTCTGGGGATGGTACTGGATGTTCCCATCTGAACCTGAGTGCAATATAATAATTTTCAGGTTTTGGGGCTTCTAGTACTACTTGTTGGATCCAGAGGAGGACCAAAACCTCGACAAGACTTTGAATGCCATTCTCAACAAGACTGTGACCATGATACCAACAAGTTTTCCTTTCCTTTTATTTTGCACTCAGGGAGTGCATGATGCTCAGCACATGGGCTAATGAACACTGGTCTGTTCCTGTCCAAGAGTGCTGTGTTATATATCTGATTTTGTGGGTTAAAACTGTTTTTTCGCTGTACCATTGTGTTTATTGTAATCTTTTTTAGCAAATTGTAACTCTAACTTGTAATCTCTCTTGAGTTAGATTCATTTCACCTCCTGGTTTACCATTAAACAAACCCACCACTGTTACCATTGAACATTTGTTCTTTGCTTTGTCCAATACTGTAATTTATTCTAGTAAATATGACATTTAGTTTAATTTATTCAATGACATCAGTCACTTTAGGATCTGATGTATTTTTAGGACATGGAGAAGTTATATTTTGCATTATTTTTCATTAATTATTTAGCACACGGCAGGGTAAAGTACTTCACATGTTCTATCCTTTCTTCTCTAAAATGCATGGTGAACCAGGTAAAATACAAAGCACTAGGAAAAACAGATTTAATTGTGGGTAAGGTGGTAGTCATTTTGGTGCAGAGGTACCTTAGTGAAAGCTTAGATAAATGTTTTTGAAGATCTTTTTCCTGTTCAAAGCCAGTAGATTCAAAACTGTCAGATATTGTTTAAGGTATAAGATCCCTCTCATCACAAATTCCTTAAAATATTTATTGGCAGCAAAGATTTTAGGAAAATAGGAAATGGTCTAATGTTGTTCTTCATGTGGTTTGAATTTAAATCAACATAATTTTTATAATTGAAATCTAAGAAAAAAGTAAGAATTTTGTTTCTGGAAAACATGTCAAACCATACCATCTGTTTTGAGGATCAAGACTATAAAGTGTTCTTTGCTCAAGTTATGGTTATGGCAATTTAATTGAATGGCAAATAATGTCTACATTATTTGTCCCGCAAGAACCTCATGAAACATAGAGCAACTTACAAACCTATTTCTGATAATAGAACCAAAGAATAGGTATACCAAATGTATTAACAAATAAAGGAAATACTTTCAGTAGGTACAATTTTCTCATGGAAAACTCCTGGTAGCAAACGCTTCCTACTATTTGCGTAATATTCCATCCTCCTTCTTCACTCCCCCTGGCCTTCCCCTGTCCCTGTCCTCGGTCAATTTACAGATGATTTGATACTTAATAATGCAGTTTAAGTAACAAACGAGGAAACTGACTCACTGGACTCACAGGGGTGAACATGCAAGTCAAAAATAAACAAAAAACTCATGCTGGGAAAAAGAATGGAGTCAGAAGAATATAGCTTTGTGTGTTATTTATGCAGAAAATCTGCAGTATTTTCAGGTGTATTCAGGTACAATAGAAGTGATAGATGGACAGTGGTTTGAAAACCCAGCCTATAGCCCTCCTGCAGAAAACTACTTCAACAGAACAGTTTTATATTAACCATATTCATGCACCTTGCGAACCTC
Organism: Formicarius rufipectus; assembly: GCA_013399695.1. Classification (NCBI taxonomy): domain Eukaryota; kingdom Metazoa; phylum Chordata; class Aves; order Passeriformes; family Formicariidae; genus Formicarius; species Formicarius rufipectus. Next base: position 71,631 of record VXAU01003665.1, on the reverse strand, counting down.
TTAGGTCCAAGTGTTCCTGGCTGCATGTATTATGTGTTCTATTGGCAAGTCTGGTAACAGAAGCTTTCTGGTTGAAAGGTGACCAAGAATAATGCACAAGTTTTAACTGAGAACAAGTGAAAGGAAAAAGGATAAAGGGGACAGAATGGTCCCTTCAAGTCTTGGGTGTTGGGGCAAATCATCCAGTTCAACTCCATGATATACTTTAGACAGCAACTCCTACAGAGTACCTAGTTACAATGACATGAGTACCTGTCCTGTAGTCCATTTCTGAAAGAATAACACTCAGTCATTAAGAAGAAAGGGAAATATTTTTTCAACATTTCATAGATCTCAGGGATTTTGTGAGCCAAATAGTATTCCAAGCACACTCACTCAATAAGAAATATCTTTTAAAAAAGGCAAAATAATGATTTATTCATTAGCTTGTTAATTTCCAAAGTCAGCTGGAGCCTTTTATGAGTTGTAGATCATAACTGCAAGAAAATCATATTTTTACTCAGGTTGTGATTAAAGTCACTTGTATAGCTAAAGATAGAAACCATCGGAAAAAGCCCCATTGACACCAGGGTCCCACACAGGGTGGAGGTCAGGGAATGTATATTCCAATCTCAGTGGACAACGTGGTCTTTTATTTATTGCAATAGCACATCAGAATGTCTCCAAGGTATGGAAGGTGTGACTGACCTCCACAGAGGGCACTTAACAGGTTTCTGGGATTTTCTCTGTTACTTCCAGTACAGACAACCAAAGTCTGGACTAGAATTAGTAAAACCACCAGCTGGAGGTTTGTGCTAATTGGTTTAGACACTTCTTAGTGTCTTACTGAGACATCAGAATGTTTAGACTCTAGCTTTTCTGTTTAACAGACAGGTGAGCTGGAAGTCACTTGTTGCTTTCCTGCTTTCTTGTGCAGTGAAATACAGTGGCAGAAAGTAACCTATCTCCTGCCTTTATTGTATAACAATAACTGCTTGTATTTAATAACAAACAGGAGCACTTCCCATGAGTTTGCTGCATGAGTAGAAGACTGTTCAGCCATATATTTATTTAAAACCCCAATGGATCACTTGAATCATTATTACTTATGCACACAAGATGATCATTAACATAATTACATTAGATGCAGACTTGCCTGGGAACTGAATTTTAACTATAATGTAAACTTTTACAGCATCTTTACTTGTGATGTATTGAAACAAAGCATTCTGAGAAAGGCAAGAGTGATCTGTGTTTTAAAGCTTACTAGTAATGCTGAGTTAAGAGATGATTGAAGTTTAGCTGGTTTATAGAAGATGAAATTCTAAAATTACTGTACCTTCATATACTTAAGTAGTCCAGCATAAATAACATTAGTTTTTTAATCTTCACAGTGTGAGGTCAATTTTGAGATAAACTGAAATGGAAATGAGTAAGAAACATGATGATCAGGTAGACCAGTGTCCCTAGAATCTCTAATATGTCAGTTAAATAAAAACTCTACAAACCAATTCACAATTTTTGGTGACAAGACATATCTATTAAGAACACTGCTAAAGCAACTGGCAGAATATATTTCAAAGCTAAAGAAAATTTGTTCAGAGCCTCTTATTTTTTCTAGCTCTCTTCCCCTTCCCTGGCTTTATAATTTAGACTTCAAAGATTTGAAAATTCCTGACAAATGCTGTGCTCAATTCTGTGCCATGGATGAAATCCTGAAAGGATGTCCAGCAGAAGATACAGACCTGCCATGTGTGCAGGGCGGACCTGAACAAAGTAGCAAATGGAAAATCTTTTTCCAGCCTGCTAGTGGCATGTCATCATCATCATCATGGCTAGACTTTGTGAATAAAGATCTGGGAGGTTTCTACCCATGCTTGCTGCAAGTGTGCTGATGGCTGATAAGGCCAATGTGAGATAGTCAAGTCCAGTTACAAAAGGCACAGCAGAAAGTTTCCATAGGTGGTACTGTCAAGACATGGGTCTTTCTGTGTTGTCTTCTCTCCTTCAGACTGATTCTGTGTGCGTTTTTGAAGGAGACAGCAGTTTTATAGATTGCGTGTCTCTATGCCTCCTGATTGGAGGCTAGAGCTACCAGCATGAAACACTGAGAAAAAGGAGGTCATCTTATGCCTATGGTCTTCCTGAAACAATGGATCAACGTTGTACAGCCCAGATGAACCTCTATTGCCTTAAAAATATCGTTAGACATGGATGTTACAGGAAAGTTAAAAACACTTTGTCATTCTCATCATTGAATGTGAAGCCATTTTATCAGGGCCCCTTGAAATCTGAATTATTCCATGTTTAACAGTTTTAGCTTGGTTGCTATTCCAAAACACTGTGTCAAGTCTTTTTCCTGCTTCAGTTCTCTAGTATTGCTTTGCAGCATTATGCCTTCACAAATGTAACAGGTGCAAACCAAAGTTACTCATACCTAGGAGATATTGATTCATGCATTGAGGCACTCTTGTTGTGTACATTAAGACCTTCTTCCATGAAGGTCTGTGATGAGAATCAAAGAAAGAAAGTAAGAGCAGAAGGAGGAAACTAAAAGAGCAAAAATAATCCCTCTGTACATTTGGAGCTTTTTAGGATGAGCACACCTGTATGCAGTCTGGATTCAAAGCAAAAGAAAATAAAGTGTAAGAACAACAAAAGTAGGATTAAAATAATAGACTGTGAATTGATGAGCAATGATAAGCAGTAGGAACCCTTATTATCCATACAACTTCCACACCCCTCCCTCCTGCCCCCACCCTCCTT
>VXAU01003665.1:23169-68822 GCA_013399695.1 Formicarius rufipectus | reverse complement strand
CCTGCCCCCACCCTCCTTGCCCCCAGCTAAGTACAACAAAAGCTATGAACACCAATAAAAGTGAGACTTGCAAGGGAACAGTAAAGAAAAGTATTCTCCTAGGGTACCAAACTCCAGAAGCTGACCCTGTAGTGCACAAATCCACAGTGTTGCACTGGTTTTCACCAGCCAGAGAAACATTAAAAATGGTGATGCTGCATTACAGTTTAAACCCTATTTAGCTATGTAGCTCACTACTCAGTGGATGATCCCAGCCTGGTTTAGTTCCATTTGTCTTTCCTAGGTCTGAAACTTCTCTGAAGATTTGAAAGTGTGCATTGCAAAATGAGAGCCTTCAGTGAAATTCAACATATTTATTATCAACAACCCCTAAACAAACACAGTTTTTTGACATTACAATGTAGGAATGATTTGTGTCTTCCATTATAGCAGCAAACAAAACAAACCACCAAATGAACTCTTCAAGTACTGAAATAAAATCTAAATATCTGCACATTAAAGTGTGAAAAGCTTGTGCTTGTTCTTTTCTTTGTGTCTGCCAACTGAGTTGACTGCTGTTTCAAATGCTTTCAGCTATTGATTATATTTCTAATAATATTCTGGATTAAACACACTGCAAAGAATTTGTGGGTTGTCTTTCTAAGTACAACAATTACAAATAGTAAATGTCACAAGGTTTCTGTGGCTGAATTTTGGTAGAAGGGAAGGTTACAGAGGTGATTTCTGTTGGAAGCTGCTAGAAGCTTCCTCTGCCCTATAAAGCTGGCTCCAGGATGGACTCCCTGCTTGCTGGCCAAGGTTGAGCCAAGTAGGAATCACAGTCACACCTCTGTGATAACATATTTAAGAATTTGGGGGTGTTGCACAGTTGAAATTCCAGCCATGGGATAACAATGCAGAGACCAAGGTCGGAGTAGGAGGAGGCAAAAGAAGGGAGCAGGAGGGGAAGGACTCAGACCTGTGCCCCCCCTGTAGCCTGTGGTGAAAACCATGGTGGACCAGGCTGTCCCCCTGCAGCCCATGGAGGAGCCCATGCCTGAGCAGGTGGATGCATGAAGGAGGCTATTATCTGTGGGAGGCCCAGGATGGAGTGAAATCCTTCAAGAGACTTGTGGTTGTGACCCATGGAGAAGGAAACTCATGCTGGAGTAGGTTTTTTCCCAGGTAGATCTAATGCCTGGGGGGTGGATTCATGTTGGAGAAGTCAATCAAGGACTGTCTCCTGTGAGAGGGTCCCCATGGAAGCAGGAGAAGAACTCAGAGCAGTGGTTCCCCTGTGATGTGGGTTATCCACCTGCAGCCCATTGGCGTGCAGAGACCTAACTGCACCCCATGGAGTGACCCACAGAATAGCAGACTGGGAAGAACTGCTAAGGAGTGGGGGGAGGTGTTTTTAAGACTGTTTTATTTCTTACTCTTCAGTTCTCTTTTTTGTTAGTAATAAATTTGAGTATTATAGCCATGTCTGTTTTGCCCTTATCTCTCTTAGCTTGTTTTGTTTGTTTGTTTGTTTTTCCTTTTCCTCTGGGAAAGGGAGAGGCCTGAAGATGGGGTGGACAGTGGGTCTAAACTGGCGCAGTAAAAACTTCCCTTTCCCCTAAATATTACATAACTTTAGAACAACAGAGGAAAGGGGTGAAGAGTGCAGGGAAAAAAAAAGAAAAACTACTTATTGAAGTAATAATAAAAAAGGGATGTTTGACATGATTAATAATGACTATATATGATGGATTTTCCTGGAATATTGAAATACATTCCACAAAGAGAGCAAAAACTTGTGCTACAGGGCTTAGGCTGTTTTAATTTCCTGTGTCCTTACTGTTGCTGTAACCAGGCCATGCCTTAGGGGCAATCCACAATTGACTCTGCTAACTTGTGAGTCTTCTTAAGAATTAATATGTTTAGAGAAGGAACTAATAGTTTAATTTGTTCTGTAGGCTGATGGAGAGGAAATAAGTAGTAGTATTTCATGTATTCAGTGCTTTTGAAAAAAGAACACAAGTATAATTCACACTCTTGATATTTAATGAAGATGTCTTCCCAATTAATCTTATTAATTTTCTATCGAGTGTTTTCAGTTTACTGATTGATTGTACGTCATACTATTGAACATTTGACATTCTGTTGGGTTAGGCAGTCTCTAGAAATTTGCCTTTCCCTGACAGAGTAGCAGATGTGTCAGCCTCAGGAAACCAGAATATCTTGCACGTGTCGGGTGATCCAGTGGCATTTATTATAAAAACAAGTTCAGAACAAAAGTTTACATTCTCCTAAAAAGCACATATTTTTAGTAGCAGAATAAATCTAGGTGAAATAAAAAAAAGAAGTCTTTAAAAAATCTATTTAATGTCCTCTTTAACTGCCCTAACTCGTGACCCTGCCTCATTAAACCTGTTTCGGATCTAACTGGTCCTCTCCAGAGCTCACAAAACCATGCAGAAGTGTTGAAGCAATCTGTCTCGTCTCTGTTACTGAAGACAACTCTTGAAATAGTTCAGGCAGTTGCTTGAGAGATCTGCTGCTTTTCTAGTCTGGAATGCACTATGTCATTTATATGGTAGTTTTGTTCCTCATTCTTTTGATTAAGCAAAGGGGTCTTCCATAGTAACTTGGACAATTAGATGATTTTCTCCATTCCACAAATCTAACTTTGCTAAATTTAGGAAAAAAATATTTTTTTCAGAATGAGTACAGATTGGTTCCATATTTGTTTTGCCTACTTAAAAATATTTTATGACCTTGCAGTAAAGATGTTATGAGAACCAGTAAATGCACATGTACCTCAATAGAGGTGATAATTTTAACTTCTCTGTGAGAAATGAGGACATATTGGATTTTGTATAAATTCAACAGAAGGATGATTCAAGAAAGAGCTGCACACTCATGCATTCTCTCACTTGGACTTCTGGGATTACCCAAAGTCAAATGTCATAAATATGTCATATGGTCAAAGTCCTATTTAGTTTCACGGAAATTATAGCAATGACATGTCTGTGATAATATGCTTTCTTCCAGTGATTGGAGCTATATGCCAAAAATAACCTAAAGAAAAAAATCAACACTAAGACAACTGCTTTGAAAAGAAATGGCAATAGATGAACACAATGTTTATGACACACCATTCCTTTGTGGCTTAATATGTATGTGGGGTGATAGCCCTGATAAATTCTTGGTGGGTCATGGGAAGCATCTCAGCCCCTTGAAGGGTGTTTCCAGGAACCTTTGTCAGATGTAAATGGGATACACAAAAAGGGACAAAGTATCCTAGTGGCTTGCCAAATGTCTCCCAAAACCAGATTGACTGAAGGACGGAGTGTTATGAACATAGCATGGCCTTTCTTTGGGGATCCTTGGGAAGTACAAGAAGCCAACACTTTCGACCCTTGTCACCTGTCTAATCACTCCTAAAATACTTATTGACTATAGTCCCTCCAACTACCAGAGAAAAAAAGGGTATAAAAAGAGACTGGACATGAGCAAAACTCGGGGGAAAAAGGACCACCGTCTCTGTGGAGGTAACCATCAAGCCACCCTGTTTCCACCCATTCCTTTGGACAATGAAGGGTTGAGCAGTCTTTTACTCTGTTTTTTCTTTCCTTCTATACTTTATGCTTTGTTTTATATCCTTATACCTTCGGCTATGCTTATTACTTTATGCTTTACACCTTTCCATCTTTATCCCATAGCTAACTGTATTTACTAATTTTATCTGGCTGACATATTTGTTTCATAAACACTATGCCTAGCCTTCCATCTCGTAACCCATCAGGACTTTGTATTGGTTGTTGTGTTCCTTTTAACATGCTTGTTAGTGGGAAGCAGCTATCTTTGTGCCATGGAGTGTTGTGTGAATTCATCTTGGTGCTATGGGTTCCCGAATGGGTTTAGATTGTTGTTTTAGATTGTCTTACTGATTAGTAGTTTTCTGTTGTTAGTTAAGTATTGGTGAGAGGAGGTTGTTGTTTGATGCTGCATTGATGCTTAGGTTGATGTGCCATCAGCAGAGTGTGTTTGGTGCTGGTTCCTTTCAGGGTCTTTTTTACTGATTAAATACAATCATGCAGCTAACCTTATCACCAACAACCTGAAACTCACAATAATTGTCACACCCTTGACAAAAAATAATTTTGGGAACTGCTAGAGTTTATTCCAGTTTGTCTCTGGTGTTGGCAACATTATAACTTTTCAGAGAACCTGATGGAAAAGGGTGTCTCTTGATATTAAGTGTAGTTCTCATTGGAGTACCAAAATTCCTGTTCAGTGAGTGAATCTGTCTTACTGAAGGGTCCCTGTTAGATGTGATTCAGACAGACTGTACTGGATGTCAAAATGCTTTGATATTCTGAGGATGTTTATAGCTAATAAAAATATTTTAATATAAGTGGGGGCAGGATAAGAAATCTTTCCATTTCTGCCTTTCTTCCCCTTTTAACATGATAATGTATCATAAATGCACTTTAGTGCGCAATGTTAGGTTTATCAGAACCTTTATTAAAAAGCATTATTTTGACTTGGGGTGGGGAAGGAAGACAGTTACTTCCCACAAGGTACGTATCAAATTTTGATTTACTTCTAAGCAAAGGGTTCAGGTTTTATTTTGTTCCATTTAAAGTTTTCATTATTGTTTGTGGACGTTGAGGATTTCAAAGGAAAGGAGCCAAATTATTATCAACACATTTTTGGCTTCTTCGTCAATATGTGTATGAAAGTAATTAACCCACAGTGCTTCTGTTTTAGCTTTAAAAATGAGTGTGTTCTTTTTTGAAATGAAACATTCCAAGCTGTTTCGTGCACAATCACTAATAATACTAAGAACATTTTAAAACCCATTAGTGATGGTGGCAATGGTTTTGACAGAAAAGATTGTATGAACACAGGACTACCTGTATTATTATTGAAAGATTAGTTTAATGCTTTACCTGTATAGAAGGGCTTTTTTCAATACATGATTTTCACTGTTTAGGTTCTTGGAGTTGTCAAATCACACCTAAAAATCTGTCTCAGCAACAAAGCAACAAAATGTTTTGTGATCCTTTGATCTTGCATATCTTTATCAATAAGTAGCCAGTTTCCCTTCTCCTAGCTAGTCCATTTCAGTATCAATAATGTAAACCTTTGCCTTATAACAGCATAAAGAACATTTATGGGAATCATGAGGAGCACAGGATTCATGAAGATCTCCCACACTTAATCGTCAGGCTTTTTAGTACAGTTCCTCCCTACCTTAGCCTCAACAACCTGAAATGCAAGCAATTAATTTATCATCTTGAAAATCTAGCTCACAACTGCACTCCCATCCAGAAACGTGTCAGAATAATTCACACTTGCTTCTACCACCACCTTTGACAATTTGTTCCATTATTCAGTAACCTTCTGCGTAGAGAAATTCTGTCTGAACTGTTTATAGATTAGTCTTTTCTTTAAGATTAATCTATTATCTTTGTTTTTGTATAAATTATCTCAAAGGATGCCTTGAAGACAATCTGCTTTTCTTCCTTCAGGATCTTACAAGGGCCTAATTAAGGTCTCATTCTGCTGAGATCTATGCTCTCCATTCATCTGATTTCAAATATTTTAAACTTATTTTACTAACTAATAAAAGTGCCTTTTAGTTCTCATTTTTTTACAGAAAAAAAAGTCAACAACAGAACTATGATATCAGAACAGGAGGTGTATTCTTGTTTACTTGAGTTTAGCAAAGCAAAAAGTCTGAAAAAGACACTGACTCAACAACTTAGCATACAAGGAGTCTCTTGACTTGGCGCTCACTGCAGTCATGATGAAAAGAGACATTTGTGAGACACCCTTCATCTGTAACATTTGTTCTCCACTATATAGCTCTACTGAACTGGCAAAAAAGCAAGTACTTGGTTTCATCTTTTTTAATATTATCAGGACATTATAAAGATTTTGATATGGTTGGTGTTTTTTATTTCTAGAGTAGTGGAAGTCGTAATTCTGTGCTCTACGCTTTTCTGAAAAATTCTCCACTTTCTTGTACAGCTACACATTTTTGTGCTGTATCCAGATGTCAAAACAGTGAGCATTGTGTGTATGTTGGAAAAATTAGTAATTTAAGCACTCAACACAAATATGGATTAATGATCAGCTTGAGAGGCTGCTTAATTGCATAAATCTCTGTATTTGTCCTGCTCCCACTAAGACTTCAGTTGCTCCAATAGATTCTGTGCCGTATTAGTTTTGATCTATCATTACTTGATAAGCTGCTTTGAGATAAATTTACAGACCTGATGGATCTACATAAAGACAAAGTTTTTTCAATTCTTTAAAAAGCATGTATCATTGATACTGTACTTTATCAGCTTTACAATGTTTGACTTTCCTAGGAAAGAAACATTGTCAGGAATCTCTGCTCAAGCTGTCTTCTCTTTTATAATAGTATTTAAGATTACTACTGCACTTCAAATACATGAAATGCTGACTCCTGATTCTTCTATCTACTGCTATATTTTCCTTGAGAAATGTAACTTGAAGTACCTTTATGGAGAGTGTTGCATCTTACCTAGAGAAGATGAGGCTAAGAGGAAACCTGATAATTTGTAACTACTTGAAGGGAGGTTGTAGCCGGGTGGATATTGGTCCCTTCTCCCAATAGGACAAGAGGACACAGTCTTACGCTGTGCCAGGGGATGTTTTGGTTAAACATTCTTCACAGAAAGAGTGATTTGGCTTGGCAGGGGCTGCCCAGAGAGGTAGTGGAGTCACAATCCCTGCAGGTATTTAAGAAGAGACTGGATGCGGCACTTATTGCCATGGTCTAGTTAAGAAGGTGGTGGTGGGTCTTGATGTTCTGAGCTGTCTTTTTCAACCTAGATGATTTGGTGATGGTGTGATTTTGGGCTTGTTCTGATTTGGTAATTAATTGGATGATGTTGACTATGGTGATTATGATGACCTGATGGAAAACGTTATTTACTTTGTTTTGCTTTGTTTTGTATCCTCAGTGACAAAGATGATAGAGATCAATATTCCACATACATATCTCTCAATTTTCAGTCTGGTATAGTATCAGGTTTTTTACACTTACTTTTGCCCTAATTTTAGGCTACAAAAATGTTGAATGTTTTTGGCATTACACATTCAAAATGGATTTTCAATGATTTGTCAATTTTATTGAACTATCCATAAACTTTTTACTTTTCTGTAATATTGCCCTGCTGCTTGAGAGATACGTTTTTGGTGAAGTTTCTGGGATTGATAAAAAAAGGAGGAAATGAAAGTAAAATGAACTCCCCTCCCCTCCAAAAGAACTCTCACTGTTAATTTTTCAACACATGCATTTTCTATGAAATTATTTTAAAAAATGTATCATCATATTTCTTAAAAATAGAATTTTTATTAATATCTTGCACCATAGATGTACATGGTATTATATATATGAGTTTTCCCTTCTGTGATTCTCTTGCTAATGTTAATACCTCTTTGTACAGCAGTGAGTGGAGGTTTGAGGCAAGTAAAGGTAAATTTTTGTGCAAAATGTGAATCTAAAGAAGCTTACAAACCTTTAATTGTAAAAGCTTTCTAACCTAGCTTCAGAAGGCATGTTACTATTAACACTGTTTCAGAAAAAAACCCCATAACAAACTACAGAGATGAAGGACATGGAAAGAAAACAATGTTACTGCATTCAAGTTTTTTTAATCCGTTTTGAGCACTTGAGAAGTTGTTCATTAGATTCTTAGTTTAGATTGAATAATTAAAATACAGTAGTTAAATATTAATGTATGTTTAAGATATACACATTTTTCATTTTGGAAAAGCTATTCATAAAAAAAGAAAATGCTGAAAATGTCTCCAATTCTTACATACCTGAAAAGTTATTCTAAGATTCTATTAAGACAGTCCTAGTTCTATTGAACTGACATTTCATAACAAAAGGAACAGTTTTATACTAAGGTTCCGTGTTTCACCAGAACAGACAGGTATGCTGTTTAATTGCTCAGTGATTTCATACTTAAAAGAAGTGCAGCAAGAAAAAAGTCAAACTGCCCTTGCATTACTTTTATAAAACTACATGGAATCCTAAGTGTGGGGTTTTTTTTCCAAAATGAACATATTTCCCTGCTGGCTCATCTTTTTCAGTTAATTATATTTTAATTTATTTCCTGCTTTTTAAAAAAATTATTGTGCCCTGTTAATGTCTACATAAGCAGATAGATGGATGAAGGATGAACATACCCTTGTGTAAACCCTTATGGGTTGTCTAAGTTTTCACCACCCTACTTTCACATTTTACATTTGTTCTAGACTGATTTATACTGTTCTAGGCTGATTTGTTTCCTGCTTTTCCTCTGAAAAACAGCTTATTCAGCACTATATTGCAAGTCTTTTTACTCCTGCTGTGCCTATTGCTAAATAGCACTTGGTCTTGCACAATTTTCCTCTAACTTTCTGGTTTTGGTAATGATTTTTCTACCCAAGGCTTCTCGTTTTCCGATTTCATACTGTCCTATTCACAATTTATTTTAAAGTCATTGTACAGCATTGTCAAAAGATCATAGACTCACATTCTAAAAAATCAAAACAAACTAAAATAGGACACTTAACAAATATTTAACATTTTGGTAATAAGCATTCTATTTTCAAGATTCCTTCTTCCCACCTTCCATTTGTTTACTATGCCCAGAGACACGGTAAAGCCTACCTAGTCGCTGACACACTCATGCGTTCACACATCCGACATGCACACATTAAACCAAAGAAGATTTCAATAAAAACATAAACATACTGAAATAATGATGGAATTTAATTTTGAATCAGGCTTTTCTGAATTTTCTGCCTGCAGAACCACATGTCCAAATTTACTGCAAGGCACTTATGTTTGTGCGCACTTTAAACTTGGAACTTCATGGGTTTCTATGGTCAAAGAAATGTACAACTTAGATATGCTCTTCTCTGCTAGATATCACATCATTAACACTTAATGTCCTGTCTGGGGTTATGCTCTAAAACACAACTTGAGTAAATGCTTAACTGGAGAAGACAAAGGAAAAAAAAAAATCAAAACAGCCTAAAAAACCAACAAAACCAGGAAAGCCCAGAATTAGTAAGTCAGGAACTTTTATCATTAAGAAAGAATAAAAGCATAGGCAGAAAATAAAACTGGATTAAAATTGGTTTCCTAAAGGTCAAAGAATTCCCTGTAGACTAGTATGATTTCAGTGTGGAACCCTTTGTTTGTCCACAGCTCTGGTCTCGCCCGAGCTAGAAAACAGTTATCCTATCCAACAGATTAACACTCTTCTTGATGTGCACAAAGAAACCCATTTTTTACATTTAGCACTAACTAGCACAGTTTGTCATGCCTTAGCTCTTAATCAATCAGGAAAAATCCTGGATCTGTGCCAGCCCAGTTGTCCTCTCTGTTATTTGGTCCCTAATTTATTTATGTGAAGTGAGAAAAGTGCATAGAATCAGGAGCTCAAATGTGAAGCAAATGTAAAAGGTCTGGGCTGCTATTGGCTGGCCAAACACTTTATACATCTACTTCACAGGTCTTGACCAGCTGAGGCCTTGACTAGAGTGTTGCAGGGAAATTAAGGACATAAAGCATTGTTTCAGTTATTAACAGCAGCAGAACTGCACCCACAAAAGAGCATCAATATTTTTTTGTTGTTTCATTGATGAAAACAGGTCTGAACTTTTTGGTAGTCAGTGCGCAGCTGTGACATTTTCCAAATGCAGATTTAGCATAAGTACCCTCCGCAGTCACAGTTACAATTCTATTTCTGTAATTGCTTTCCCCTGACACTCCTTCAGGAGATACATCCTATAACCTCCTGGGCCAAGACAGCTGACAAACTAAGGAGACCAAGGAAATGCTACTCCTAGATGCTTAACACAGTTCTTTTTTTTGTTTTACTTTTTTTGGTTTCCAAATATTTTAGTTTCCTTCTCTAAAGCACTCTCAGTTTTTGTTGTTTCTGCACATCATACAGAGCAAAAATATGAAAATTAACATTTTGAAAAATGTACCTCTGCTTAGTTACTGTAATGGGTAGATTCATAGAATCATAGAATTCTTTTGGTTGGAATGGACCTCTAAACCATCTACTTCCAACCCCACTGTCACAGGCAGGGACACCTATGGTAGGTGAGGTCATTGGTATTCTCCATGCCCACCCACTATCACTGCTCTGATCAATTTGCAGCCCAAAGTTCATGTCTGCCTGATGCTGAGTACTGTTAGCTGTCAACAGTCAGACTGCAGCAAAATGAATTGCAGCAACAAAGTTTATGATGAGTCTTACAAAGAGTGGCTGAGGGAGCTGGGTATGTTTAGCCTCTTAAGAAAGGAGTTTCAGGGGGGAACATTATCACTCTCTACTAGTTTCTGAAAGAAGGTGTTGGTGATTTGGAGGTTGGCTTAATCTCCAAAGTACCAAGGTTAAGAGGAAATGGCCTTAAATTGCATGGGGGGGGAGGTTTAATTCACGTAATAGGAACAATTTCTTGATTTGAAGTTTGTCAAGTATTGGAAAAGGCTGCCCTGGGAAGTGGTTGAGTCACCATCCCTGGAGGTATTTGAGGTATTAGAGATATAATTCAGTGCTGGACTTGAGAGTCCTTGGTTTACAGTTGGACTCAATGATCTTAAAACTCTTTTCAAACCTAAATATCTATGATTCTATCCTATGTGGTCATTGTTGCCAGTCTGGGGTCCAACTGAGCTATAAGGGAATATTAGTTTCCTTCTTAAGGTCTTTACTTCTTGCTTACAATATGCTTTTAATTAATGAAAATCAGAGAACCACAAAAAAATAGATATAAAATATATGTTATTCTGTGAACAACCTTCTATTGGATGCAGCATATATATTAATACTAGTATTCAGATCTATTGAACAGGGTGCTATTATTAAATCAGCTGAAGAGTTTTTAGTATTATAAATATGTATGACTTTGTAGAACAGTAAGAAAATACATTCCACTCAAAGCTCTCCTAATGCTGAATATTTTAATAAATCTTACAGAATCATTACAGTATTCTTCTACAAGTGTTGTAAATTATGCACTTTAAAATTAAATAAAATATTTGATAAATAATTAAAGCTATATGTTCATTAGATTAGAGGTGGAGGACTGAAAGATAAGGGTACTAGGTCAAGTCTTTCAATCTGCCTCTACATACTCACTTCCCCTATAATACCTATAAACACATTATGGCAACAGAATCTTGGTGTTTAGAGAATTCTAATTCATTCCCACTCTATCACTGTGAGACAGTAATTCTTAGGCAATATGGACAAAAGCACAAGCAGTATGGTCTCTTACCCCTTCCTGCCCCACATACTCTTTCTGCCTCCTCTCCAGGTTGCCTGCTGAAGCCAATCATCATGCAAGTAAAGCAGTTAGTAAATGTTGATTCAGATTGCAGTATTTACTTAATAATGGCATTGCTTTACCCTTGCTTTTAAGTTAATCACAAACAATCCTCCTTCAATCTTTGCCAGGAAGCCTCCCTTAAGTCCATTGCAAATCATAGACATAATCTGTGTAAACAATTAATCTGCCTGAATCTTATTCCAGCAACACCTGCACCAACACTGATTATCAAATACGTAATTATATTTCGCATGTGTTTAAATAGATTTGCCTTTGCTTTCTGTAGTGGAAAGTGCTTCATCCTTCCTGTGATCAAGGGCAGAGTTTCTTGACCTCGCTTTGGTTCCCTGATGTGAGTGGTCACTGAGGTAAACCAAGGTGATATGAGACCATGAGGATGCACCTTGTCTGGTGTCCTCTGAAGCTATCTGAAGAACAGTGATCAACAAGGGATAAAATTAATTTCTTACAAGCTATAATAATAATAATAATAATAATAATAATAATAATAATAATAATAATAATAATAATAATAATAATAATAATAATAACTACTCTACAGTGTTTTTCTTTGACAAAGAAATTACCACATAAATAGACATCTGTGGTGGGTTGAACTTGGCTGTTGCCCATCAATTGGCACTATTGCTCCTCTTCTTAGTGGTACGGGGGTGGAAAATAAGATAGAAAAAACCCTTATGGATGAAGTTAAAATCAACTTAATATAGCAAGAGTGAAGGCTACATGAGGAAGCAAAGGAAAAGAAAATATTTTTTCTTTGTTTCCCATCGGCAGGCGATGTCTCACCACTTTCCAGGAGGTAGAACACTGGAAAACAAACACTGTAACAAACACTGTGAATAACACCTATAACACCTGTCAGTGTGTTGTCTTCCTGCTCCTCCTTTGTTTTGTTTTGTTTTATTTGTTTGTGTTTGTTTGTTTGTTTGGTTTGTTTTGTTTTGTTTTGGCTGAGCAGACACATACATGCCTCTGGTCAGTTTAGGCCAGCTGTCAGGGCTATGTTCCCTCCAATTCACGTGAGAGTGTTAGGTTAATTGTTGGACTCAATGATAGTAGTCATCTTTTCTAACCTCAGTGATTCTATGATTCTATGATCCTGTACTAAGTGTTCTGCTTAGTAAATTAGTACTACTTAACTTTACTCGCAAACTTGCACAGTT
This sequence comes from Formicarius rufipectus, assembly GCA_013399695.1. Taxonomy (NCBI): domain Eukaryota; kingdom Metazoa; phylum Chordata; class Aves; order Passeriformes; family Formicariidae; genus Formicarius; species Formicarius rufipectus. The sequence goes on along the minus strand of VXAU01003665.1, from coordinate 56,292 downwards.
CCCTGCTTTTGTTCTATTTCAGACATTTTTTCCTGTTCTTCTAGGCCATCTGTTCTAGACATCTTAATTCTGAGAGTGCTGGCAATTTGTCTTGAAAGGCAGGAGGCCAACAAAGCATGCTTGCTTCTATATAGTTACAGATTTTCCCTACAGCCTCTCTGTGAAATCAAAATGTTCAAATTAACTAACACCTTGACTTTCAATGTTGTTTCAGACTCCTGTGCAATGACTTGGGACCAAACTTTTGTTTAACCATATATTTTGTCCTTCTCAAAATGTTGAAGTTGTACTATGGTATTTTTCTGTATCTCAGGTGGTTGCAAAAATGAGTGACTTAGCCTAAGCATTCTTGTTACACATAATGACTTAAGTGGGGCAAAGTAGTAAATTGGATAACAATGAAGAATGTGGTACAGTTCCACAGAGATTTTACAGTTGATCTTAACCTGTTATGCTTTAGACAAAGGCATACCAAAACCGTCTAATTTACATTTATGGATTAGAAATCTTTTAAAGCAACAACATAAACTAAACTCACTAGAACATAATCAGACAGGAATACCCTTAAACAGTATCTTGGGCTGACACATATGAGTGGCAGAACTTCATATACTTAAGCAAAACAAAGTTTTACATCTGAAAAGAGAAGGCCAGATATGTCTTCATAAACCAAAGAAAGAGTAAATGTTGCATATTGAATTGTAGTCTAACAGCTCTCTTAAATTATTTATCAAAATGTTACCATCTAAATTCTACACATTTTTAAACAGTTGTCCTTAGCAAATCCTTAACATCCTCTCACCAAAAAATGGTCAGAGATGAGTGTTGTGAAGAAGGATGGAACAGAATCAATTGTATTAGAAATATTGTCAAAATGCCTGAGGTTAATTTTTCCAGCTGAAGAAAACATGCTAAGACATAAGGAAAGAGAAACTAAGGTAGACAATAGTGATAATGAAAGCCTTTAATCAATGTGAAATTAAAAATTCCTGGAAACTTAAAGTTATACAGGAAGAAGAAAAATGACTGTATGAGACCAGAGACCAAAAACATGAGAAAAAGGAATGATCCTGTGTTCTGCTTCTTTGCTTACAGCACACACTCACCTGTGAATCCCGAAACAGAGGAAAACCACAAACATATTGATGATGTCAAGCAACAGTCAAAGCAGTGCTAGATCAGTCTTCCTTACAGGTTTTGGGCTACCTCTTAGCCTATGCATGTAGCAGGAATGAGAACATGCCAGAATCATTGGCTGCAGGTGCAAATACACTTGCTGCAGACAGTAATTGCAGTGAATTAACTTTTTCCAGACAGTATAAAACACTTAAGGGTGGTTATTGCAGTTTAATTTTGCTTTCAGAAACTAACGTGCTGCTATTAATGGCTACTGTTTAATACTTTGCAGTTCTCTGGGGAGCAGTCAGCTACACATAAGGAAATGCTGAAGAAGATTGCCTATGCAAAGTCACAGAGTATTTCTTGTACATCCCGAAATCCAAGTACCAATTCCAGCTGCAGTCTGTATGCATTTCTTGTTAATTGCTTTATCCATGTGAGTGTTTAATAAGCAAAAGTAATGAAAAAGATGTAAATGACACATATCACTCATGACATATAACAAAACTTTCACAAATGTACCAATTTAGGTGCACTAACTTCTGATAGGCTAATTTTCCATGATTCTTGGGTTTTAATTAAACAGATATAAAAATGGCACATTTTTTTATTATTATTTCTGTACACTACCCATTCTTCACATTTCTGCTATGTAAAAGAAAAAATTAGAATAAAAAAGTGAGCAGTGAAGAAAAGTACATTCTTAATTAGCATAATGTAGATATGCCTAATTCTGTTTCACATGCTTTATTGATAGATTTCAAGTAATATAGTCCAGAAAGATTTAAGATTATTAAGGATCAGAAAGTCTCAGGTCCACTTGGATACAACCTGACTGTTCAGAAGGAGATGGAAAAAAAAGCTGCATACCATATATAGGTGTCCCTTGGGCACAGTCAGGCAGACTCACATACAAGGATTTGCTGCTTGGTGATGAGCAAGGCTATACTGTCCAAAGTAGGAGGTACTTTCTGTGCTCTTTTCTGAGTGCCTCTAGCGGTCTTCTTACAGTCCCCATATATATGAATGAAACAAAAAATTACAAAAAAATTACAAAAAATTTTGTTTTTCAGAAATTACATATTCAGAATCACAGAATCAGTCATGTCGGAAGGGATCCCAGTGCATCATTGGGTCCAAATTTCCTGGTTAAGTGGAGAATATTGCACAGAATTGCATCAAGACAATTCATCAATATCACGAGGGGGAACGTTTCTGGGCAATCTATTTCAGTGTGCAGTCACCTGCATGGTAAAGTTCTTTATCATATTCATGTGGAGCTTCTTGCACTTCAGTTTCTGCCCATTGCTTCTTGTCCTATCATTTGGCACTACCAAGCTCCAGTTTCTTGGACACCCCCCTTCAGATATTTATACACATTGATAAGATCCCCTCTCAGTCATCTCTTTTTGAAGTCCAACAGGTCCAACTCTCTCAGTCTTCCCTCATAAGAGAAATGCTACTATTTTTTTAATCATGTTTTTAGTCCTCTGTTGGACCTGCTCCAGGAGCAACACGTCTCTCTTGTACTGATGAACCCAAAACTGGACACAGGACTCCAGATGTGGCCTCACTAGTGCTGAATAGACTGATAGAATCACCTCTCTTGACCTGTTGGCAAGGCTCTTCCTGATGGAACCCAGGATTCTGTTTGCCTTCTTGGCCACAGGTGCACACTGCTGGCCCATTGACCAGGACCCTCAGGTTCTTCTTCACAGAGCTACTTTGCAGCAGGTCAGCCCCTAACCTGTTCTCCCTAGGAGCAGGACTCTGCATTTGCCTTTGTTGGGTTTTAGAAGGTTCTTCTCTGCCCATCTCTCCAAAATACTAAGATCCCTCTGAAACAATGCACAGCTCTCTGAAGTATTGGCCATTCCTCCCAGTTTTGTATCATCAGTGTTATAGTTTCAAAAGTCCTCCATGGAATTTTCTTTTCTGTACCTTACCAACATGGAGGTTTGGGAGCTAAAGTCCTACCCTCACTACCTGCTCCTAGAACCAGCTAACAAAGGATGGCTGATAGCTCTGCATTCCAACTTCATGGCTTGGGAGCATTATGGTGAGGTGGGGAAGGAAGGGGAGAGAGGTTTTTCTGGTGTTTTTGACCAAACTTCTCTGCTCCAGCTGTGGTGTGGGAGTGAGCCATTGTTTTGCTTGGCTGCAGAAGACCTTGGAAGTAATTCTCTTGACTCGGCCCCCCAACTTCACTCACCTTGTGCTATTTCTTCGGAGAGAGGGCAGTAACCATTACCTAGACTTGATACAGACTCCCTGAGGACTGATGCCATTTGCACAGGGTTGCTAACCCTCCACATACCATCCCCCCTCCCACCCCTCAAAGCTTTTGGACCAAGGACAAGGGGCAAGACTCTACATTGCCCACGGGAAAGGTTTCAGCCTGTGATCACCATTCACCCACGTGAGTTTTTTGGAATTAACACCTCTCCCTGGTTGCCATCTGTGCCTCGACAGAGTTCAGGAGTGATTTTTGCAACTGTTGCCTCCCAAGGAGTGGCATCACCTCCTGCTGTTCATAAATGTAACTACACCCAAGGGGCAGAGACAGGATTTGATTTGTTTGAAAGTTTTGGTCCTGTGTTGCTGTTTGTTCTGTCCTTTTGGCATTGTTTATTTTTTGTTTGTTTGTTTGTTTTTAATACATATTTGTGGTTAAGACCAGTTATCCTTTTTTACACATTTTCTCATTAAAGTCTCTTAATTTCAAGGGTTGTGGTGTTTTCTTGGGAAGAGGTGCCCTTCCTAGTCCAGATAGGCTTCTTAGTTTTCTTTTAAACTGAGATAATCAGTGAACTTGCAGAGAAGGCACTCTATCATCTCATCCAAATCATTGGTGAGCAAGTTAAACAATACTAGGCCCAGTGTAGAATCTTGAGGGACTCTGTGACACTGATCACGACCTTCTGAGATCTGCCACTCAGGCAGTTCTCAATCTGCCTCACTGTCCACTCATCCAAGCCATATTTCTTGAGTCCGCCTGTAAGGATGGTGTGAGACACAGTGCTGAAATCCTTGATGAAGTCAAGAAAGACAATATCCATTGCTCCCTCTTCATCTATCTAGGTATTTGTTTTATTGTAGAAAGCAATCAAGCTGGTCAAACATGACATACCTTTAGTGAACCCATTCTGACTGTTCCTGATAATCTTCATGTCTTCTTTGTGGGTACAACCTTCATGTCTTATGTGTTGGCCTCATTCTAGGGGCCATCACCTCAACTGAGCTGAGGCTCACTGACTGGTCTTCCCTTGCCTAGGTCTTCTCTCTTGTCCATTTTGAAGACCAGAGTGACTTCCAGCCCTCAGGCACCTCTCCTGATCGTTATGACCTTTCAAAGATGGTTGTGAGTGGCGTGGCTATGATGCCGGCCAATTGTCTCAGGTCTCATGGATGCTTCCCATCAGGCCCATTAAGATTTGTTTATGTTGAATTTGTTTAGGTGTTCTCTGACACAATCCTCCTTGACCAAAGGAAGGTCTTCCTCCCAGCATTCATTCACCCTGGTCTCCTGGTTCAGGGATTCCTGAGGAGTGGTCTTATCAGTGAAGATCAATACAGAGAAGGCATTCAATAACTGCCTTCTCTACATGCTCTGTTATCAGGGTCCATTCACTATTAACTAATAGGCTTATTTTTTTTTTTCCTTTACTTATTGATGTATTTGAAAAAGCCCTTTTTTAATCCTTGAGATCCCTGACCAAGTTTAATTCTAGATGGGCCTTGGCCTTTCTAGTCTTCCCACTTACTATGACTGTCTCTCTATATTCCTGCCAAGTAGCCTGACCCTGCTTCCATTTCCTGTGTATCTTGTACTTTAGTAATGACAAGAATTCTTTATTCATTCACAGAGGTCTCTTGAGCTCTTGGCATGATTTCTTCCTCATCAGGATGCATTGTTCTTGAGACTGGGGAAAGTGAATCTTGAATGTCAACCAACACTCTTGGACCCCTCTTTCCTGTAGTATTCTTTCAAGAAGATCCTTAAAGAAGCTAAAGTTATCTTTCCTGAAGTCCATGTTTTCAATCTTACTTGCTGTCTTGCTACCTCTTCATTCAGTACTGAATTCTACAATCTTGTGGTCACTACAACCAAGGCTGCCCCCAGTCTTCACATCAACAACAAGGCCTTCGTTGTTGTTTAGGATAAGGTCAAACAGCACAGCATTCCTTGTGGGAACCTTTACTGTGTGTGACAGGAAGTTGCTATCAGTGCTTTCCAGGAAGCTCCTGGACTATTTGGGCTTTGCTGTGTAGCTTCTCCAGCAGATATCAGTGTAGTTAAAGTTCCCAGTGAGACCCAGGGCCTGTGGCTTTGAGACTCTTCCAGTTGTCTGTAGCCGGCCTCGTTCATTTCTTACTCTTCATCAGGTTGCCCCTAGCAAACACAATATCCCAATGTCACCTGTACTAGTCTTCCCTTTTATCAAAGAAACATAGAATATGCTGAGTTGGAAGGGACATATCAAGATCATTGAGTTCAACAATGCTGCTCAGAACACCTGAAGAATCTCACTACATGCCTGAGAGCATTGTCCAAATACCTCTTGAGCTCAGACAGTCCTGGTGGTGCGAACATTTCTCTGTGGAGCTTGTTATTCAATCACCCTCTGGGTGAAATTTTTTTTCCTGACATATGACCTAAACCCCCCCTTGCCTCAGCTTCATGCCATTTTCTTGAGTCATGCTACCGGATATGGGAGTGCAGAGATTGGTACTTACCCCATGAGGTATGTTTTCTCATGAGGAGTGCAATAAACTCTATACTCACTTGTTCTCCTCACCAAGACTGAGCTTGATACATTCTAAGTGCTGCCTTACATAGAGGACAACTCCACCACTGCACTTTCCAGGTCTGTCTCTCTTAAAGAGAGCACAGCCTTCATGACAGTGTTCCAGTCATGTGAGCTATCCCACAATGTCTCCGTAATTGCAATGAGATTTAAGCCCTGTGACTACACGCAGTTCTCTAGTTCTTTGTGTTTGTTCCCCATATGGTGTTGGGAGAGGCACCTGTCAGGGACTGCCAAGAGAATAATTTTTACCAATGGATGAAACGGTCTGCTGCCAACTAGAGACTGCCACAACCACCAGTTTTTTTACTCTTTGCCATAGAGCTGCTGTTCTTCCAAGTTTTTATACTATTCAAGTGTTATAGTTAGGATAAAAGATGTATTAGATAGGTAATTATTACCATTCTATTACTTCTGTATGTTCAAGTGTTCTGCTTGGTTATGGAAACTCCCCTTACAGCCCCCTGATTGGTTCATGTACCCCTAAAACCTCACTGGCTAGCCAGTGGGGCAATGCAGCTTCACCCTATAAGGCTAAGCCACCCCCAGTTTTCCCTTATAAGTTACAAACCCTCCTTCCCTTTTCCTTTCTTGTCACATTCCGCCCCTAACTCCACCCAAGTTCTAGAACCCTCTGACCGAACCCTATAAGAGTCCATGCTCTCCTTAATAAAGTGTTCACACTTGTGCACACCTGTGTACAGCCTCCCCTGTGTGGACCGTTCCTTCTTTCCCTTTCAGACTGCGACAATATGGTGGCCATTGCTTTACAGGAACTTAATAGAAGTATTTGATAGGGACAATAGCCCAGTAGAGGTGCAAAGGCATGCCCCATAGTCCAGTGTTGTGGTTGTGTCTTTGGCTGTTTGTGCTTGATCAAGGTATTGCCTCTTAAGCCTTGTTTTAATACTGGGGCTTTTCTGTGATGTCTTCCTATCTCTGTAGGACGGCTGGTATGCTCCAGTGTGATTGGTAGATCTCAGAGTTGCTGCAGAGAGTTCTCACAGTAACTTTTTCATAGTATCCCCCAGTTTGCCAAAGACAAGCCTGTTATTGTTCCCGTCCCCTATCATATTTAGTTTAAAGGCCTGACAATGAGTGTCACCAGTTCCTGAGCAAAGGCCTTTCTTCCTTGATGAGAAAGGTGAGTCCCATCTGATGTCAGCATGTCTGGTGCTTTGTAGGCCTACCATTGCAAAAGACCCCCAAAAGTTTGGTGGTGACACCTGTTGTGGAGTCATGTCTTACTAGACTCAGCTCATTTGTTCCTTTCAATATTGCTGCTTTCAACTGGAATTATGGATGAGAAAATAACTTGTTCTCCAGATTCCATTACCAAATGTCCCAAAAACCTGAAATATTTTTTATTGACCTCAGATTACCTGTTGCCATTTCTTCAGCCCCAATATGGAAGATCAAGAATGGGTAGTAGTCTGTCGGCCATACTACATTTGAATGTTTCCTGGTGACATGCTTAACTCATGTCCCAAGGAGGCAGCAGACTACTCTATGGTCAGCATATCAGTTCCTCTGTTCCCTTTAGAAGGGAATGTCCTGCATCTAAACCCCATCTTTTCTTTCTCTTGGAAACAGTTGTAATACAGGGTGCTGACCTTGCTGATTGTGGTAGTGTCTCTGATGTGACCTTGTGCTGGTTTAAAGGTAAACCAGTAGGAGAAATGAATCCAACTCAGAATGGGATTGCAAGACAGAATAACAATTTAATAAAAGATCACAAAAAACAATACACTGAAACAGAAAGAGAATTCATTTGTGCCACAAAAACACCAGATGTATAGCCCAGCACAGTGGGGTACAAGCAGAGTGGAGCTCACCAACCCTGTGCTGAGCACACAGTGGCCCCACTGAGTTCAAAGTAAAAAGAAAACAACATACCTGCTGGTGAAAGTGGTGGTTGTAATCTGGTGGCAGTATCAGTCTGATCAAGGCTCTGGTCCTTCTCTGGGTCTGAAGAGGGCCTCCAGTCCCAAACTCCAAGCTTATATTCACCTGGACTCAAATGGGAAAGCCCAGTCCCACCCCCTGGGTGGAGACTTTCACAATGGGTGATTTACTCTGTTAGGTGACCAATGGCATATTTTTTGGCATCCCTGGTGGTCCATTAGCAGATATGATCCCACAGGTGGGTGTGGAGGCATGAAAAACTTCCTTATCTCACAGAAGTTCCTAAACACCCATCCTGTAGCATGATGGGTTGGGTGTGCCTTAGACAATTGCTGCTAAAAGGGTATTGTGATCAGTTCATGGGAAAAATGACATAGAGGGTTTTAGAATACACACCCACACAGTGACAAATTGATCCTGGATACTAAAACCAGGACAGACTTTCATCCACTTCATCCTTAGGCTAGTCTTCTGCAGACAAAGCTTCCCACCTATTGTGCAGATGTTTGTGGGAGAATGAAGTGAGCAAAGGATTTTGCTTGCATTTCTAAATATGGACTACCCTCCATTCACCTTTTGCTACACAAGGGTATCTTCTCATTGCTGGGGTATGGATTGAGTTTCCCCTTGACCTTGAAGTGCTTCTAGTGGCTCCTGCTGTCTTAAAGCTGCCTGAGCATGGTCCTACCAGTCTCTCTCCTCTGATTCTCTAATGCTTCTCAACCTTTGTACTTCATCTTATAACTCCACTACCAGAGTGAGTAGCTCATCCACTTGGTCATATCTGATTCAACTGCATATAACTCTGTGTTTTAGTGCTGGAGGAAAATTTCTGACAAGTAACATGTCAGGAAAATGGGTTATTTATAAGTCTAGTTATATTTTTCCTTTCTAGTGTTTTTTCTTTAAAGATATTTTGGTTGGGGTGAAGTCAGATGGATCACACAAGGAAGTTTTCTTTTCTACAAATGAGGCTGGATTCCAGACCTTCAAGGTCTTTATGAGACAATAATGGATTTTAATGAGACAAAACTGGATTTTAATTATTGGGTTAGAACCAACTTTGTGAGGGGTGGGAGAGGGGAAGGGTCCAGGCTAGAGTGCACATGGTCTGTGGCATCCTCATGGCAGCCACAGAAGCCACATGGCAGGGCACATGGAACCCACATAGGACAACTGTCAATCAAAAGGGCTGCCTGGTAAACTTCCCACACCACAACCACTGGAACCTCTGATTGGCTACACCATCCCTCACTCTCTCCCTGGTGGCACTGAGTGACCAGTGTTGGATGCTCCATCTGGGAGGAGTGGACACAGAATGCCATACCACAAAAATACAGCAGCATGTGGGCTCCATCTTGCGTTTTCTCTCAGGACCTGCCATCAACATGTGGAGCTGGAACCTCATAGGATTCTTCAGTGGAAGATCTTTTAATCTCTTTATCTCTTCTTTCTGTAGCTGTTTACTCCTGTTTCTTCTCTTGATCCCTTTCTTTACTCTTTTAATCTCTCTTTCTTTCTTTGTTGTTTTTTCTAAATAATTTGATTGACTTACTTAAAATTGATGGGGTTTATTTTACTAGGTTGTCTGGGTTAACTGTTGAAATGCTTTGTCTTAGCTATTTGTTACACCTTTTAACTTTCACAAAAATACCTATTTTCTTACTAAATTAATAGAAACATCTTGGGAAATGTATGCAGTCCTTTCTCTTTATATTACCTCAAGGTATTAAAGAACCAAATGGCCATGCAAAAATTATTTTAGAGCCTTAAATATAAGTAAAACACTTGGGTGAATGCATGGCTTGAACCTGGGGACTTACAGTCTTGAATCAGGAAAAGTCACTTAATACATATTGTTAAGAATCTAGATGACAGAAAAAGCATTTTTGAACAGAAGTTGCAACCTACAGAGACACATATAAATATAGACATTTAAAATAATTCCTGTCCATTGAAGGATGACCATTAGAAAATTAATAATAAAGGTGAGGTTTTGAAAAATAACATGTGTTTTAGGACACTTTTGGAATTATCCTAGAGTTACTGACGGTTTAGGATTGCACATTGCTGACAGATACTATCAACAGTGTATTAGCTGTTAGAGAATCAGGGAATTGATGTGGTTATATTTCCATTATGTTCTGAACGTCATCACTAACCTCAACATCTGAGCACAGAGAAGAATGGCTGAAGTTTGAAAGAATGTCTGGAAATCATTGGTCCAACCTTTCTGCTAAAGTGGGGTAAATGAGAACTGGTTGCCAAAGGCCATGTCCCAGTGGCTTTTGATATCTTCAGGGATGGAGACTGCACAACAGCCCTGGGCAACCTGTGCCAGTGCTTGGTCACTTTCACAGTACAAAAAGGTGTCTCCTGATGATCTGATAGAACTTCTCATGCTTCAGTTTGTGCCCATTGCCTCTGGTCCTGCCAGTGAGCACCACTGAACAGAGTCTGGCTCTATCTTCTTTACACCCTGCCTTCAGGTATCTGTATACATTAATGAGGTTCCCCATGAGTTCTAGGTTGAACTGTCCCAGCTGTCTCAACCCTTCCTAACAGGAGATATGTTCTAGTTCCTTAGTCATCTATGTTGCTCTTCACTGTACTCTCTTTAGTATGTCCCTATCTGTAGTGTAGTGCTCAGTCCAGAATTGTACACAGTATTACAGGTGTAGCATCATCAGTGTTGAGTAGAAGGGCAAGATTATGTCTTTTCACTTGCTGACAACACTCCTCCTAATGCAGCCCAGGATGTTGTTTGCTTTCTTTGTCACATGGCCAAAAATTGCTAACTGACATCCAACTTCAGATTCAAGAGAACTCCCATGAATTCCATGATGTTCCTGTCAACTCACTTCTTCAATATGTTGAGATATCTCTGAATAGCAGTACAACCCTCTTGCGCATCAGCTCCTCCTCTTAGTTTTGTGTGAACTGCCAGCTTGCTGTGGGTACACTCTGTCCCATCATGTAGATATAATTGGCTCCTAGGTTACAGTACTAATTATTGGCCTCCAACAAGACTTTGTTTCACCAATCACCATCACATGGAGGTGACGTGGTTCTCAGTCCATCTCACTGTCTGCTCATCCAGCCATTCTTCATTAGCTTCTCTATGGCATTCCACTGGGAGACAGTGTCAAAAGCCTTTCTGAGCTTAAGGCAGGCAATATTAGCTGCTCTCCCCTCACCAACTAAGCCACTAATTACAGAGGGATAATTAGGTTGGTGAAATATGAGTTCTCATTTCTGAATCCATGACAACTACTCCTGATCATTTCCACGTCTTTCCAGGATCTAGATAAGGTTTCCAGGAGTAGCTGTTCCATCACTTTTCTGGGGGTTGAGGTGAGACTGATGAGTTTTCTGGAAACTCCTGCTTGCAGTTTTCAAAGGAGGAAGTGAGATTTACTTTCATGCAGTCCTCAGGCATCTCTCCGAGTTGCTGTGATTATTCAGATCTTGGAAAGAGTGTCATTGTGACAACATCAGAGAGCTCCTTTTACCCCCGTGAGTGCATCCCAAAAGGCATGTTGTGGGATATCTAGAGGGCCAAGGACATGTAATGAGCAATCCAGGTATTTTGGGCTTTGAGTTAATGCAGCTGTGAAATAAGGCCTTGAGTTTTTGAGTACAAAAGAGGAAATTGCAGTTGGAAAACGTGTTTGAGCAAGCACAAATAAAAGAACAAAGAAGTGTCTACGTGACCAGAGAGCAGTACAGAAGAGAGGATGTAGGAGGAGAAGAAGTGGGTGTGAACAAGAAAGTTTAACCAGTGATAGAATAAAGAAAGATGCGTGGACTATAGATATTAACCAATAAGTGTTTGATAGATGCCTGACACGGAAGCTAAAAATGTATAAAACAGCAAAAAGTGTAAGCATTAAATGACATTAGCCTTGATCATATTGATAGTTGTAATTATTATTGATGATGTAACTATTATTGATCATTGTAATCATTATCCCACAAATCTGCAGCATGTCTACTGATAAATCTATTTTCCTTAAGTATATCCTGACCTGATCCTCTTCCAGAAAGAGTAAGCCTTCGTTTCTCCTGATTTTCCCCTGTTTTTCAAGACTCTGAGTTCCTGAAAGATAAAGCTTTTAATAAGCTTTACTTATTAAAGTAAATAATAAGTATTATTATTTACTGATAATACTTATGACTGAGTTGAAAGAGTCATTCTGTCAGGTGCTTAACCTCAGAGCTTTAAGAAACATCAAAGGAAACTTCTATTTCAGCATTGTTGGTGACAGTAATGAATTATGTCCTGCAGTAGAATCTGTGTCCAACTGGCAAAGAATCATAGGATGTTTGGGGTTGGAAGGCACCTTGTCGTCTAGTTCCAACTCCCCTGACATGGGCAGAGGCATATTTCACTAGACCAAGTTGCTCAGAGCTCTGTCCAGCCTAACCTTACACATCTCCAGGGATGAGAGTCATCCAGTTTCTCTGAGAAACCTGTTCCAGTGCCTTAACACTGTCACAATAAAGAATGTCCTCCTGAATTAGTACTGAATTCAAACCTACTCTTCAGTTGTTTCAGTCTTTATACTGTCACTACATGCTTTTGTAAAAAGTCTCTCTCCATCTTTCTGTAGATTCCCTTAAGGGAGTGAAAGGCCACAATTAGGTCACCCCAAAGCCTTTTATTTTTCAGGCTGAACAAACCCACTTCTCTCAGCTTTTCCTCCTCTTAGAGGAGCTCCATTCCTCCAATAATCTTAGCAGTCCTCCTCTGGACTTGCTCCAACAGCACCATGTCCTTCCTGTGCTGAGTACCCCAGAGCTGGATGCAGCACTGCAAATGGGGTCTTATTAGAGTGGAGCAGAGAGTCAGAATCACCTCCCTTGACCTGCTGGCCACACTGCATTTGATGCAGCCCAGGATATTGTTGCCTTTCTGTGCTATGAGTCCACATTTCCAGCTCTAACCTTTGATCCACCAATGCTCCCAAGTCCTTCTCAGCACAACTACTCTTGTTCTGTTCATATGCCAACCTATATTGATATCTGGTGTTGCCCTAATGGAGGTGCAGTACCTTGCACTTGCTCTTGCTATACTTCAGGATATTCCCATGAGGACACTTCTTGAGCTTGTCCAGTTCCCTCTGTATGGCATCTCTTTCTTTGGGTGTGTTAACCACAGCATCCATATTGGTGTCATCTGCAAACCTGCCAAGGGTGCACTTGAACCCTTCATCCATGCCATTAATACAGATATTAAATAACACTGGTCCCAGTATGGACCCCTGAGGGACACCACTGTGGCGGTCGGGGACACACCATCTCCATTTTGTGGTGCAAACAGACATGTTTATTGAAGCTACATCATACTTCATAGTTGTAGTATGCAATAGCATATGAACCTATGCAATGCATAGGTTCAGTGAGTAAATATTCACCTCAGGGGCTGGTTTTATGCTAAACATGGGAGGAGATATTACAATCAAAAGATTACATTATGCTTGCTATGGGGGGGACTCAGGAATGAAAGGTAAATGAACATGAGACAGAAGGAACAAAGGGATTGATAAGTTGATGAGTTTCCATCCGGGCTAGGGAGTACACAGAAACCACAAATCTTGTCAACTGCAAACAGCTTGGAGATACAGTGGCAGCAGATATTTGCAGGCTGGATTATGTCTTACCGGACCAGGGACGCTCCTCCAACACTTTCCCAAGGTTTAGCTGACATTCCAGACAGGTGTCTTGCTGACAGGCTGTTTATGGTTTCCTCATACCACCTGTCACTGATGTCCATCATGCCTCTGAACTGTTGGCCACTATCCTCTGGATGTGGCCATCCAACCACTTCTTATCCATCTAATGCTCCACTCATCAAATCAATCTCTCTTCAATTTAGAGAGGATGATGTTGTGGCTGACGATGCCAAAGATTTTACAGGAGTCCAGATAAATGACCTCTGTAGAGTTTCCCTTGTCCACTGATGCAGTTATTCCATCATAGAAGGCCACTAGTTTGATTAGACAGGACTTGCCCTTGATGAAGTAATGCTGGCTGTGTTGCCTTCTTAGAGAAATGTCTTATTGTTTTTGAGACAATTTTCTGGTGTTTCCCTGTTGCCTTTTATTACCTTAGGAATTCCTAGCTTGCCCCTATAAGACTGCAAGTGTGTTCCAGTGTGCTTAGAATACTTCAGAGTTAGTGAGGTATAGATGCACTTAAGCTGGGCTATTGATTTCACGCACAACATGGGATCTTCTCTGCAAAGCCTGGTCTTATCCCTCCCTCTGGTTTAAAGCCCTCTCAGCAAGTCCTGCCAGCTCAATGCCAGAATCCTTTTGCACCTTTTAGGCAGCTGAACCCCATCTGTCTCCATCAGACCTTGTACTATATAAACCACTCTGTGATTGAACTTTCTGATGTCATAAAGCAATGTCTGTGCAAGAAACAAGAAATATTAATGTTTCATATGTTACACGTGAGTGCTAAGAAGTCTGGAAACGGAGGATGCTACTTAGCAGGTTTAGTCATTTAGTTCTCATACCTTTTAATTGGAGTGGATTAGGACAATAAAATTAAAGGGACTGTTCATGAAATGGTAGACCTCTTTTCAGTACTAACAATTGATGTATAACTTCCTACTACTACATGAAAATTAGTTACTTGAACTACCAAAGTGATGATGTAAAACTAGTGATTTAAAAACAGATACTTACAGCCCTGCATGTTCAGGGAGAAAACATCCAAATGAACTGTAAGGAAGGAATGATAAAGATTTATTTTTTTAAACTTAATCCCTCTCTGGAACTAAAACACCTCTTTGAAGACTACAATGAAGGAGCCAGTTTATGCACAGGATTTATAACCAATTTCAAGCTGCTGTGTCAAACATTACATACACTTGCAAAGCATAAAAACAAGAACTAGGGCCATTTCATGTCTTTTACCTGCCTTCATTCAAAACATAGTCCCATACTAGCTACTGTGAAGAAAATGAACACTACTCCAGCCAAAACCAGTGTAGGACATTTAGAAAATCCACTTCAAAATACCTTTTACTCCAAAATTAAACATTTATGTAGACTGACTATCTACATTTCTTTTGCAAAACCCAATAATTATTCTATTTTATTCTCTGGAACTTTGTGTACTCATTCTGTACCACAATTTAGGTACAAATGTTACAAAAACTTTGAGATCCAGGGTTTTTTTAATTATTATCAAACCCACTCTGAAAACAGACATTGCAGACATCCCTAAGTACCAATCACAGTTGCACTCATAGTTTGGTCAAAACCATTTTTACACCTTTGTGAATAGAATTGTTCAGTGCTGAGAATCTAGCCTAAAGGCAAAGTCCAAGTATTTCAATAGATATTTCTGTTTTGGAGAATTCTTACAAATTGCTTCATGTTTTTGTTATCTTGAAAACCAAATAAAAATCTCAAAATATGTCCACTTAAGAGGTGGGTGGGGGTGGAGAAGAAAGTTGAACATAAAAAGTTAGTAAAGAAAATTAAAAATGAATATCCAAAAAAACTACATAGTACATAACCTAGGATGAAGAAAAATGTATGCTAGAATTTATAGTTCTTAATTCCACTTGGACTGTTCTAACAACTGCCTAAAGTAAGAGCAATGGGTTTGTATTTTGTTACATGAGAATTCATTTAGTTTTGCTATGATCATCCATGAATTTGTAGCTTTCATATGAGTGGAAGAATTAGATTTGGCATCTTCTAGATGACATTACATAATAAATAGATCAGAAGTGTGGGATTATTCCTTAGCCCTTACAGTCAGTGATGCTCAAGCAAAGATAGTGCTTCAAATGACTTTCTGATTGACAATAGCAATCATAGAAACTTTTAGGATTGGAAGATACCTTTAAAGATCATCCAGTCCAACCTCCTGCTACTAACTAAAGTTGTTCAAAGCACCATCAAACATGACCTTAAATGCTTCAAGGAGTGGGGTTTCCATGCCTTCTCTGGGAAACACGTTCCAGTGATGCACCATACTCATAAGAAAAATCTCTTTGTTACATCCATTCTAAATGTACCTTCCTTCAGTTTAGAACTCTTTACTCTTGACCTATCACCACAGACCTTGGAAAAAAACCAACTTTGTTCATCTTTCTTATGTCTCCTTTAAGCATTGAAAGGCTACAATGAAATCTTGTCAGAGCTTTCTGTTCTCCAGGCTGAACAGTCCAAACACTCTCAGCCTTTCAATACAGGTGAAGTGTTCCACCCCTCTGTTTATTTTTATGGCCCTCCTCTGGACTCATTCCAACAGATCCACACCTTTCTTCTGCTGGAGGCCCCAGAGCTGGATGCAGTACTCCAGGTGGTGCATCATGGAGTGGAGTGAAGTGAGAGAATCACCTCTCTCAGCTTGCTGTTCATGCTTCTTTTTGTGCAGCTTGGGATGAGGTTGGCTTTCTGGGCTGCAAGTGCACATTGCTGGCTCATATCTAATTTTTCCTCTAACACTATTCCTAAGTCTTTCTCAATGCATTCATCACAGAGCCTTTACTGACACTGAGGACTGCCCTCACCTAGGTGCAGGATCTTGTAACTGGCTTTTATCCTGGTTTAAAGACAATGTATTCTAGGAGGTTGGACGTCCAATGACATGGAAACCTCTCCTTCCTCCACTCAATGTAAATTTGAATATGTGAGACCTTTAAGCAACCTGTAGAAACAAATGTTTTTACTAAAGATGGAGAACAAAACAGAGCAAAATAGACAAAAAGCAGCAAAACTGAGTAATGATAAGGGTACACGGAGAAAATGGTCTGCCTCTCCACCCACTCCCTGGAAGAGATTGGAGACTACCCATCCACGTGACTTCCTCTCCCCTTGGCAATCAAAGAGAACAAGGAAGATGGATGGGAGCTTTTTCCCTGCTGATTTCACTGTCCTAAAATAAAAATAAAAAAAAGGTAGTTAATTTTTTCTTGTTGCATATGTGAATTTGGCTGCTATGGTCGTTTGCACCCTGAACAGGGCTCTTTTATGGACACCAGTGGCTTTTGGCATGGGGATTGGCAGTGGGTCAAGCTTTCAACCTGGTGCAGTTGCTGCAATGGCAGTTTTCACCACCATGGTGACTGGAGGTCGAAAGGTGAGTACCATCGGATCAGATTGATGGGGAGCAGGGGTTGTGACAAGATGGCACAGGCAGTGGCTGGGCAGCTCCAGATGAGAAGCCAGGTGTGAACAAACAGCACATTCCCTGGCAGGAGTGAGCAAGGCAGTGCCAGCTGTGGCAGCTGTGAAGGGCATAAGAGCTTCCCCAGGTTCATGCAGCAGATCCAACAAGGTAGAGAGAGAACAAAACCATAACTTTGGGCTTTTTATTCTTCTCATTTCTGGTGGGATCCCTGTCCCAGGGGACCTTAACCCCCCTGCCACACACCTGTGCTGTGTTGACAAGCACACTAGCTGTGAATGCTGTGCACTGCTCTTGGTGTACACCTTCTCATGGTGACGTGGAAAAATTCAATAAAAAAGTGTAACCCACAATGGCTTTGTTGAGCTTTAGGAGAGTGATGCAAGTGCTTCAACATTTCAAGGTCCCTCTGAATGGCATCCGTTCCCTCTGACATATCAATGACACCAATCAGCTTGATGTCATCTACAAACTTTCTGAATGTACACTCTACATCATTGTCTGTGTCTTTGATTAAGGTATGAAATAAATTTTATTTATCTCAGTAAGGCCCCCTGAGGGTTACCACTACTCACTGGTTTCCACTTTGAGATACTGAGACTTTGTTTGGATGTGGTTCTTATCCACCTAACAGTTTACTCATCCAACACATATCACTCTGATTTAACTGTGTTGTGGGGTAGCATGCCAAAGACCTTACAGAAGTCCAGGCAGATGACATTTATAGGAGTTCTGATGTCTACTAATGCAGTCACTCTAATGTAGAAGGTCACTAGATGAGTCAGACCCAATTTGTCCTTAGTGAAGCCATACTGGCTACCTCTAACTAGCCCCCCATCTTCCATATGCATTGACATTTCATCCAGCAGGATCTGTTCCATGATCTTACTGGTTGAAGAGGGAAGATTGATTGATTAGTGTTTCTATCATATTCCTTTTTACCCTCTTCAAAAATGAATGTGGTATTTCCTTTTTCTAGTCCCTGGGAACTTCACTTAGCTACTATAACAGTAACAACATCTGTGTCTATCTCATATTTCAGTATTTTGAGTAACTATATAGAATAGTTGATAACTCATATTGCCCAGAGGGCAAGAAAATAAGTATCAAAAGTGGGCCTGCTTTTTTTTAAAAAGCAAACAACAGAACATGACAGTATACATCTAAACAAAACTTTAATAAAGAAATAGTAACTATTTTTCAGACTTGTCAAAAAATACAGCCTCAAGCAAAGTAGAACAAATATTATCCTAAATCAAATCAGTGAAACAACCAAAAAAAGTATATATATATTTTATACACATGTACACACAAGTTGCATTCATACACTGAGATACTCACTCAGAGACCCTTACACAGAAATGCATACATTTATTAATTAAGTTTTTAAAAAAATTATTTATTAACACACATAAGTATATTAGTATTTGTCTGAATATGCATGCATAGTTACCTGTGATATATTCACAGCTGGAGAAGCTACAAAAATCCAAGGATATAAATAGCAAATAATTATAGGAAGTCTTGTATTTTCTCCCCTTTATATTTCTCACTTCTGTTAATGTCCCCCCTATTTCCTCTCCTCTTCTTATTAGCACAACAAAAACCATCTTATATTTTGCTATCCTCCTTCTGTTCACTCTTTGGCCAGTTTCATGACTACCTCTTCTCTTATTTCCAGTGATGAGGTTTCCTGTTCACTGAAAGAAGCTTTTTTAGCCTTCCCCACAGAGTAAAACAGGGTTGTGACAAGTTATTAAGCCTTTCTTCCTTTGAGGCATGGTTTAGAAAGTCATCATGACTTCAAGTGGTTAGATACTTGACTTCACACATGTCCTCTCACACACTGCTGACTGAGTTGGTGCCAGGAGTAAAGCTGTATTTCCTTTCAACAGTTGTTAGATATGTAGCAAAGAGGAAAGAAGTCGCTCAGCAGCAGACTTAGCTTTAGTATCCACTTTGCTCTCATTTTCTCCCTCCGCAGTCTAGACGAGTCTAAAACAGCACCTTCTCTATACTCAACATACACTCATGTGAGAGTAACTTTGGTTTGCTACACATTATAGCACACCTTGTCCATATGGATGCATACAGTGGAAGTGATGAGAACCATGCACACTTTCAGTCTGCTTATGTTGGCATTTCTTTTTAGACACAGACTGTCCTGGCCAGTGTCTGCACAACTCACTCCTTATTATACTCATGGTATACTTAATGTTTTATGTGTGCATTTTGTGTGGTTTCCTGGCAACACTTGTTTCACACACTACCCCATTCTCAGTCTTAGAAATGCAAAAGAATGAAAAGTTACTAAAGTCAGCTGACAATTGAGTTTTCTGTATTCTGCCCCTTGAGAGGAAGCACCCACATGTGCACCAACAGGGACATGAAGATTTAGAACCATCTTTCCTAGTGAAAGCAATTTCAAAGACAGTTAAAGGACAAATGTGAGATTTAGAATAATCAGGAAGTATTAAAATGGATGTTGTACTCTGCCCAGATTTCTGCCATAAAGTTAATTTGTTTTGGTAGATGTGATAACACTTCACAGCAATATTAATTGCGTTGCAGTTTTTGGTGGAAAGTACACACACACATGCACACATGTGCGCGCACACACACACAGAGAAATACAATTAAAAATTATAACTGGTAGAAACACATAAATATATATATACATCTGTGTGTCTACACATGTGTGTATACTTTTGTGAGTATGGAGAGACGCACATTGATAGTATAAAGCCATTCCTAAAATTTAAGTGATAAAGTTTAAGTAATCCATGTTAGATGTGAGCAAAGTATCCAAAACACATTTAGGTGTTACCTTCATTCTCAACCAGCAGCTTTTGCTGTCCCTTGTTATCCCAGCTCAGTCTGGAAATACATACTACCAAATGCATGTAAGATTTTTAAGCAGTCAGTTAAAGAGGGCAGGTTGTCTGCTGTCTTCTCTAACTTGTTTCAAATAGATGAGTGAACATTGAGAATAAAAATGCAATAAAGAAAAAGACTGCGTGCACAAACAAAGCAAAAGTTTAATATAATGACAGTGGTAATTGTAATTCTCATGTTCACACGTTTTAGTCTAACATAATAGATTACAGAATTCAGAGAAACAGCTGTTAAATAATTAATTTTTATTTGCAAATGCCATTAAAAATTAAAAGCTGTTTGATTAATTAACTACAGAGAGAATAGTGTGGTAAAAGGTGGAAAATAAGTATAGAATAGTAGTAAACAGATATAAAACTTAATACGCATGTCTCAGTTATATGAATATTTGTCTTGGTTGCATTCTTTGTTTTGTTCTTAATTGTCTAATGTCAACCCAGTTGATACTTCAGAAAATAGTCTTGAATAGACTATCAGAAAAATAGTATAGCACATATATAAACTCAATAATATAGGCACCTACCTCACCAAATCATATAGAGCTTTTCCTTACAAAAGTTCTGTCCCTATCCAAGAGAAAAAAAAAAGCTTTCTATTGTAAAGGTGTTGTTCTGCATCATATACAAAACCATGTAATGTTGAAGGAGAATTTGAGTTTTTCTTGCAAAAAGCATTATCTTTATTAAAAATGTATCCTAACTAACTGTTTTTCTTCCCTTCAATAACTTTAAAAAAATCAATAATTTTGAAATTTCTAGAGAAGAAAAATCTGTGTGATAAAGATATTATTATAATCTCTAGCTCTTCATTATCTTCAAATTTCCAATGCTGGGTATCAGACCAGAAAAATTATCTGAAGAAGTGAAAAAAAAGAGGACAACTGAACCTTTGAAGAGGTTAATTTTCAGAAAAAGTAGATTTTGATTCAAACTTATGTTTAATGTTTTTTTCTAGCCAATATATTTATTACTAGTTTTGAAAGAATATCCATATGTTGGAGCGTATTGTTTAATCTACATTTGTATGTAATGATTTTATATGGTTATATAGAGCTGTAACTGCATTTTCCTATGTGTATTTTGTCATTAAAATAGTTTTATTCTCATGAGGTTTTTTTAAGTCATAACAGGTTGAATGTTACATAAATGTAAGAATTGAGAGTATGAATATGTACATCTCTTTTCTACATTATAATGATGGCTGTTATGTGAGTATAAGGAACTAATTTGAAGAGACACATCCATAGGGAGCATACAAATGGTGCAGTTATACTTACTGAAAAATAGAAATACAAAGAATTCTTTAATTGAAGCCAAAGAACAGAACCAACAAAACTAAATATCTTGTCCAGGAGAGAAATCAGCCTGTTAAGTACACAGAGAAGAGGGGCACCAATTAAAGAAATAAGAATTAAAACTACTGTAGCCTGCAAAAATCTCTCTGGCAAAGGATCAGGATGTATATGCAGCAAGATGCAATGCATAGAAGAAATAGGCATCTTGTGAAACACATTAAGAGAAAGATGAGTGTGGCAAAGCCAAGAGATTAAAGGTTTTCATGAAAGCAATTTATTTGAATTAAGGTGTAAAAGTAGATTCAATTTTTAAATATCAACATGAGGAATGGTCTTCAATGTGGAAAACAAATATTGGCAAATAAAGAAGATATTGCACAAATCATCACTATATCAGTCTGTCTCACTTTGAAAACTAGAACATGAGTTTCCCTCACACCTGTGCAGTAATGTAGCTTGCTTCTAAGGAAGATATATGGTCTGGTATCAGGCTTACACGCCATCAGCTTTGCGTATTTAGACATCTCAGACTGAGATCTTCTGCAGAAATTAAATGAAAAGACAAATGTGAATAGGATGTTCAGCACTACAGGTGAAAGGCTACACTTTAATTTGGCATAGTAAGTTTAAATTAGGCCTTATAATAGGTTGGTTCCCCATTATTTTGTGCCATTAACTCAGTTTTAGAGACTACTTTAAAACACCTTCACTTGTTCAATCTTTCACAGTCAGCTGATTATCTCCCTAACACAAAATGAGAGGCAGAATGTCAAGAAGAGCAAGGATTATCTTAACCTTGTATTGCATTGATTAGAACTTGTCTCGAAGTCAACTTGTTCAGAATAACCTGATGACTCAGTCTCTCAGAATGTTAATCTTCAAAACCAGTGCAGCAAAGGACAAGAGGATTAAAGCCACATTCAATTGTAATAAGATCAATCATTAAAGGCAAAACAGAGTCCATTGATATGACATGCTTAGTATGTGTAATTGCTTTTACTTCAAAATTTTCATTAGGACAAGGATTTGGAATCATTGTTCTGTCATTACATTTTGCCAATTATTTTCATTCTGTTCTTACTAGGTTGTTAATAAAACTCTCAGTTTTCTGCAGATACTTGTGTTGTAGCTTTAGTTTATACAGACACCATTCTTTTTTTAATGATATAAAGAATCTGGCTGCATAGTCTCTTCATGTTATTCATCAGTTTTGGTTTTTTTTTTTGAATGTTCAAAAAGATTGTCTCATTTTGAAACTTGCTTTTTCCTGCTTTCTATAAGAAGAGCTCCTTATTTGCCTCAGAATTATTCTCTATGTCTGGCCATTGCATTTACAAACTGGGTAGAGGATATGCAGTCTACTACCGGATAATGCTCCAACCACTGCTTTCCCCCCACCTGCACCGAAAATACCAGGTAGTAAAGAGAAATGTGGAGCATTGCTCCTCTGCATTCTTGTTTTGAGTAAAGTAGAAATAAGCAACCTTCAAATGTTATATTTTTCTGTTTTGTTTTGATTTGTCCTGTTCACTCACAGACAGTTAAGCATTTCATTTCCAGAAGGCAAACTGTTAATCTTTTGGGAGTGAGGAGTAGCTAAGGATATTCTACATGATTAATTAGCCTAAAGCATGTGTTGAAAGCAAATAAATATAGAAGCAAGAGTGCCAAGTTGTGCGTGATTACCTTTCAGTTTGTCTAAGCAGAGAAATACAGTTTGGAAATACAAATGTCCTTCTTCATACAAAAGGAAGGAACTAATTCTTATTTCTTCCACATAGCATTTTTTTTTTCACTAAGACTAGGAAACAAACTGGCAAACATATATGAATCATGAGTAACAATTTAAAAAAATATTCTATAACAACTATCCTAAAATTTTCTTGTTATGCTTTCACTCCTATCACTTGTTTACATGGTATATACAACCATATTTATTATATTTGAGGATATAATTTCTTAAAAAAATATTATATTTTGAAGGGTGTAAAATAGATGACAGAGGCAGGATTCTAAGGAATTCAAGGTAAAGTACATGATCCGCAGTGGAGTTAAAGTAATCGAGACAGGCTTCCACACTTGGACTGCAATAATGCAATGTTTTTCTGCCTTATCTTTGAAATTTGCTGTTTCAGTGTATGTGAGTTGGCTCATTAACAAAGTACAGCTATTAATTCCAGTATTCTTTAAGACTCTTGTCTACTTGGGAATGTAACATTGCAATTCTATGTATATGTGGCTATTTTGATCTTGGCTCAACACCCGGTGTCCACCCAACTGCTCCAGGCCTCCACTCCTTTCCCAGAGGGAAAGGAAAAGAAAAAAAAAACCAAACCAAACAGCTAAGAATTCATGAGTAGAGATAAGTGCTGGGAGAGGTCTGATTAACTTCACAGGTAAAACAGACTCAGAGTGGGCATAATACTTAAATTTATTACTAGGATAAGAGAGAAAGAAATAAAACATCTTAAAAACACCTTGCCGCCACTCTTCCTTCCTTCCATGTTCTCCCTCCTCCCCCCAGTAGTGTTGGGGGACAGGCAATATTCTGTTAGATCCACTGAAATCCAGGTCTACCTCTGTTGTAGGAGAAGAGGAAGGGATTATTAGAGAAACAAATACTGAATTAACCAATTAAATGAACCTTTTGAGGGCATCGCAAATCTCTAAATAGCCGTGTTTTTTGTATTCAGAATTTATAAAATTTCTTGAGGATAATTTGACAAAAATATAACCTGGCCTGCAATCCTCACAAAGACCCAGCTTCCACAGTAAAGACAGAGCTAGTCATACATGAACTGAGGACTCAAATCCCAACACTCCATCTGGTAGTTTAAATATTAAGAAGTTGGTATTTCTTAATTGAAATGAGACTGTGTTAGTGATGCAAAAGGACGAAAAAATTCTGATTAGCATTCTTAATGTCTGAAAATCTTAATAGTCCAATGTTAGCTTAGGTGTTTAGAGTAACATGCTTAGGTTCTGTAATGCATTAACATGTCCATAATACAACATCTGTAATTGTTTCTAGATATTTAGATTAATGCAGAATGCCAAATCATATTGCCTTGTTTGCTGCCACTGTTGCTTTTAAGAATTTATACTCTGTACAATCTCTTCTGTTACTACAGTTGTTCAGTGTAAAAAGGAGCCATTTCTAGTATCATAATAAAAATAAAACATTTCTGATAGTCTGATACGGACATTGATACAGTCCTTGTAAAAATATGATCATATAATTTGCTAATAATGGTGTTTTTATATATTATGATATCCATTTATGCATATTTCCTATCAATTTTAT
Source organism: Formicarius rufipectus (assembly GCA_013399695.1). Classification (NCBI taxonomy): domain Eukaryota; kingdom Metazoa; phylum Chordata; class Aves; order Passeriformes; family Formicariidae; genus Formicarius; species Formicarius rufipectus. The sequence continues at coordinate 31,811 of VXAU01003665.1, read as the reverse complement.
TTATCTAATTTTCTATGATGATCAGGAGCAGCTACAAACAATTCAACTTATTACCATGAAAACCTTATGAGAAGACTTAGAACAACACAGATTTTTTATTTTTTTTTTCTTATAGCAGAAATAAAGGAAAGTATTCTCCACACTGTTGCTGGAATTTTAATTTTTGAAGACTTGTTAATTTCCATTTTTATTTTTCTTCTCTTGTTCACAGTAACACTCCTCAGGTAATATTTCCTGTGTTAATGGTAGGGTGAAATATCCCCTCACCTTCTATGAATTTTAGTTACTTCATGTGTTTATTGTCTGCTTTTCACAGAATATCAATTCATAAGCAAAATCAATAGAAGACATATTTGTCAACAGTATTTCAACCCCGAAAACATATATTTTGCTACAGTTTCAGGTCAATGATGAAAAACTTATACAGTGATTTCTCCTGCATAATATAATCTAGAGAAAACTAGCAATTTAGATTAGTGTGCAAAATTATTTTTTTAGCATGATTCTGTCTTCAGAAGGAAAACATAGAGAAAACATTTTGATTCTATGAAAAGAATTTTTTTTCATTATGTAATATAAACTTCTGTAGATAAACTTCAGATTCAGAAGAGTATTGTTCCCAGCTCATAGAAAGATAAATGATTCTTAGATTAAAATTAGTTTCTTTCTGGTGCTTCCCTGCCCAATATCACTGTGTACTAATCAGTCATACACCAGCTTTATGATTTACCCCATATAAAATTTGCAAAGACATATATTCATTATCTTGTACATGTAAATCATAATTGTCCCTATCCTTTTGCTAACTATAACATTGTAGATTTTCAAGGAAAGACTTGATAAACTCAGAACCTGAAATATTCTGGAAGTTGCCATCTCTAAAGACATGTGCATCATATGGGTTCTAATGATCATTTTCTGCTGCTTTCGGGAAGTTTCTTAATTCTTTAGCCAAGGGCTTTGGACACTGTAGGTGAAGTCAGTAAGTCACCTGCTGCTGAGATTGTTTTCTTTTATAGGTTCATAAAACAACATATCCACAACCATCTGTTTGCAAGCCTCCTTTTGGTGAAAGAAAGAAAGAAAACTAATAAAACCTCCCTCCCTTAAGACCCCCTTCTGAAAGAACACCACTCCCTCCCCACCTCCTAAAAAATGACTAAAAACCCAAACCAACCAATCTTACCATAGCCTAGGCACTACTCTCATATTTTATGATGTGTGAAATTTAAAAAAGTAATTAATGTCACTTTCAAATAGATTCAAAAAATGCATTAGCAAAACTTCAAATTAAGTTTCAGTGAGGTATTTTATCATCTTCATGGCTGTAGTTAAATCACAACAAGACTCACAGAACTATATTACTTGATTATGCAAGAAAGCCATCTTAAACAAGTTGATCTAATTAAGATTGCTATTTAATGAAAATATTAATTAATTTTCTATTTGTCAACAACAAACTACACTAATTTCTGCACGTTAGGACAGAAAATTAGTGTGTACTTATATGATGATGGGTGTAATGAATGGTGAGGCCATAAAGCACTGAGAACAATATTACGTCTTTCAAGTCCCTGGCATTAAGGGTGAAAAACCCAGGAAACCAAGAAGGAGAGACAATTTTCTTTTTCAAACTGAGAAATGAAGACAAAGGTCACCTAAAGTAAAACAGACATGTTATAAATTCTGTTTCTGGCTAGGGATGCATACACACAACCTTTCAGGCCTTCTAGAGTCTTCCTGTATGATGGACATGCAAGACTGCTGCCATCAGTGAATCTAGGGGCAACGTCAAACCAGACCTCAGCATGACCCTTGTACCACTGAAGCCTATTATTTGGAAGGCTTTGTCATCATTAAAGGGCTCCAGTGATTGGGCTTTGATCTGTCTTTACTCCTTAATGTTGTTATGGTTATATCATAACACAAAATGTTTATGCAGTTGTAGAATATGCACAAGACACTAACCAGCATTCAGGCTCTCCTTTTCCTGTTGCCACTAATTGAGTCAATAAGTAATTGGATGGGTTGTTTCCTAGGGTAAGCATCCTCTCTAGCTTTCTGAGTGCTTACACAGCTGGAAAAAAAACTCAGTGAAAAAATCAGGTCTCTTTATTTTTGTGAGTTAGAAACATTCCTCTCCTCATTTTGAGGATACATGTAGCGAAGAAATGAGAAGTTCACTACTCATTAAGAAATCATTGAGCTCTGGGGTCCCTTTTGGAAGCCCAACTAAGTAATTTAAAGGAATTTGTACTTTGTGCAGTAAAGATTAAAGCAACTGGTAAGGGTGCTGGAGTTTGCAAGATCCTGGGGAGAGATATGAAGGGGAAAGATTTCTTTCAAACCCATTAGTGATTTTAAAGGCCAAAGCTTTGCATGAATCTAAGCTTCTGCAAAATAAGCGACATGCTTTATTTCAAAGTGAGAGGGAGTTTCTATTGCAGGTAACACTTTTGCCTTTAAACCTGTGACAAGTGGAGTGAAAGCAAGCAGAGCCCCCAGCAGACCAGGGATTCCACCAGAACCCTTGCAGGGAGAGGAACCGAGGACTGCCTATGCCACCTGAGCAACCAGGTCAAACATGTCTCCAGTAATGAAGATCCATTCATTACTATAACATGCAAGCTACCAATGTAGATCACTTTTATGGTCTCCAAAGAAGCTGAGCAGTTACCAGTAACGTTGAAAAATCCACTGGAAAGTCATTCATTTCACTTTATGGTCCTAATTAGCCATTTGTATAGTTCTATAATTAAATATGCTCCTTTCTCATCAAGTTTTTCACTTTAGTAATGATACCACTGTGCCACAAACAGGCCCCATGCTGTTTGGTTTGGGACTTATTCATAGCATTTAATTGGTCACCCAGTGGTTAGCCAATAACCCCTTCTATGGGAAGCAACATTCTGAATGCTGTTAATGGGCTAGAGGCATAGTGATTGCCTCCTGGTACCCAGAAGTATTGGGAATAAAGCAATTTCCTCCACTCTGTTGTGTGCCCAATAGCTAATCCTCTACACTCCAGAAATGTACACTATTTGGTTATAAGCATTTGTACTGGCTTACTTACTGCTGGGTTGTTAATAGGCAGTGATTCTTCAATGCTCCTTCAGTGAAGTTGCAGTTTGCTGGCTGACTGCTAATTAAAATAAGTTTGCACTCCAAGACTTCAACTAAAAGGTAGCAAGGTCATATTATTTAATGCTGTAGCCTTCTATTTAACTATGTTTATACCTTTCTATTTGTGTACACTTTTCAGAGAGGCGTGACTACTATCAATCATGTCAATATAGTAAAAATGAGTTACAGACTAATCTTTACTTCCTTGGAGTATCATCACTAGTATTTTCCTGTCTCTGAGACCACACAGTTAAAAAGCAGTGCATGTATGCATGTAGTCTATTTCTCAGCTCGAAAAAAAAAAAAAAAATAGCAGCTGATGAGCTAACAATATTCTAAAATGACTCTGTCTGCCAGGAGTCTTTTGTAGAAATCAAACCATGTGCTCATGAGCACTGAAGTAATTTTAAATCCAGTAAGATTAAGAGTGCAAAGTTGTTATGACTTTCAGAAACAAACTTTATTTATTAATTTTGTGCTAATATTTTAAAATCCAGTTTGAATAAGAACCCCTGTCATCAGGGTGTCTGAATATCATACTCATCTGTTGTATGTGACTACTTCTTTCTACTTGCTTCCAGTAGATGACAAATTCGTTCCAGAAAAACAATAGTGGTTTGTTTACTTTTACTTTTTAATTTACTAAAAGGAAGTTCACAGAATAATTTTTAGTCATACTGAAATTAATATGAGAGAGAAATAAAAAGTTATGCATCTTGAAAAAAAGTTGCTTAATGTTCTTTCAATTCTCCACATAATATAATGAAAGTTCACTTATTAGGGTCTCTAGCACGATGTGGGGCACTTCAATTTCAACAAGCACATCTATCTTAGTTAGAAAGATTTTTTTTTTTTAATAAAATAGACCTGCAACTTGGAAATGGGCTCAGGCTTTATGACAAGTTAATTATCAGGAAATTAAAAAGTGCATTCCCCCTACCCTTTAGTTCTAATATGGATATTCCATGCCAGTCTAAACAGGCATGCTTTCTCAAGTCTATGTCAATGGAGAATATACTTAGAGCATTAGATATCCTCTAGCCACTTTCTCTTTATCCAAAGAAGACAAAAATGATGCTTTTTTTTTTTTTTCCTGCAGTGTAGCCCTTTCTTAATATCAGCCTTTATCTTGAATCGCTGACAGGCAGTCAACGTTCAACTGATTTTACAATTCTGAAGGAATTCATGCAACTTTGCTTTATCTTCCAAACCTATGGAATTGGACTAGTAGTTACTTAAACAATTAAAAAAAAGAAAAAGTCTGAATGTTTGATAACCACAGACCTTCTGTGTGCAATTTTTTTCCTCACATTTCACTTGCCTGCATGGTTTTTCTTCACTCTCTTCAATTATTTCTGTTTTACAGAACAATAAGTGCTTATTAAACTCAAAATCAAAACAGAGTTTATTTTATACATTTTGTATACCTTTTAAGGCACAAGGGAATACTTCCAGGCTTTTGAGGAATGCTCAGAAGCTATTCAAACCTCATTAGCCTATGGGTTGTGTACAAGGGGTCATTTTACACATATTTGTCCTCTGATTTGGGAAACAGTTGTCCATGAAAGTAAGTTCAAGGCAATGAACCCTGTCAAATAGCAATGTTCATATGCAGAGGTGTTTGCATAAGTTTCACCTGAATTTTGATAGAGTAGATGTACTACAAAAAGTGTTTGGATAGGTGCCTTTAAATATTACATTGAATAAAAAGTACAGGATTACTATTGTAATGAACTTTACATGATACCCTAGATAATGTTGTTCAATATTTTTATAGTGCATTCTTTTTGCAATTTTTGTAGCATTCACACTACCCAACTACATATCATGTGAAGATCCCTTTTTACATTTTATGCATGTGCACGAAAGTTATTATTCGAAGTTTACAGAGAAGAGCACTTTTGGAAGGAGTGGAGAGCAAGAAGAAGGATGCTCTTTGCCCAAAGCTTGTATATCTACCAGCCCAGACTTCCTAACAGCTAACCTGCCCAATAAATTTTCCTAATCATTTCAGTTATCCTTTAAATCTATCATCTTGAGATTTGGAAAATATCGAATTATGAAAACTGATTTTTCCAATTAATATCTTTGCTAGCATTTCCTCCTGTTCTTTAACCCTTCCCCACCTGCAAAGCCTCAGACTTGCTCAACAAGTTTCTTCAAGGCACTTACTGGGTTTTTTTCTTACCTTGGGGCAGCACAACATTCCTCAGGAGGTTAAACAACAAATTGTACTGTCAAGATTTAGAAAATAAGGGTACTTGTCAAATTTTAAGTAATAGGCAACTGAAATAACACATTTTACAAGGCATTGACTTAGACAACTCTAACCCATCCAACTTTATATTACCAGATTTTGAGAAGAGGAAATCAGGAGAAAAGAAAGAGAGAGAAGGGTGACAGAGGAAGATAAAAATCACCATTTGAATTGCAGCACAGTCTCAGCTACCTTAAAATCTGAATGGTGGTCCATGAAAGCTTGCATCTCTGTGCTGTTGTTTTTATCTCCTTTGGTCTTTCAGGGCCTCCCCCCAGCTGGTGCTTTCCATGTGCTATACTTGGCTGGACTAGATGATCCAGTACTTGGAACAGTGCACTGTCCCATCCATGCAGAACTTGCCCCAGCCCTCCTCCTTCCCCTGACCCCAATCTTTAGTTGTTTTGAACCAGTAATTACTTTCTTCAGTCTCTTACACCACCTCCACACCTCCTCCAGCCCTACCACACTAGGTCTGTAGAATACCGGGGCATTTGGGCAGCAAGTACACCACTTACTCCCTCTTACAGAAAAAAAGAAAAAAACTTGGTGCACTGTAATGGTTTGCTTATAGGCCTTCCTCGGAGACTAGGCAACATGACTTATATGATCTAGGAAGTAAAGTATTCCACCCTATTTCTAAGACAGCTTAAATATAAAAACAGAGAGTTGGAAGTCAGAGAGCAGTCCTTGTGGCTAAGTAGTGGATGGAACCCTGTGATCACCCCTTAGAGAGTGGGAATAGGCTGCAAGGCAACAGTTGGTCAGGTCTGGTTGGGGGAAAGATTGGGAGGAGTCATCTTGACTATCTCAGCAGTTGTTTTGGTGAGAGGGAAAGTGAAAACTTGTTTTCTTGTGCTTACTTTGTGTATCGTGAGTGATGGTAAGCACGGTATGGGGAGGGTCCGCTATCTCTAGGATAGCAGAGGGGTTTGGTGAGATGGTAAATAAAGGTCTGGAAGCACCTGAGGTCAGGGAAAGTGAGCCTTTAATAAATGAGGGAGCCTCTCTTTTATAGAGGGGCAAAGGAAGGTTCAGGAAAGGAAGGAGGGGTTTAACAAACAAGGGAAAGGGTAGGTGGCAACTTGCCAACTTGGGAAAGAGTGGGTGGATACATAACCATGTACAGAACTTGGGGGTGGAACATGAACATATAGGGGACAGCTGCACTGCAGCAAACATTAACCAGGCAGAGAACTCTAATATAACTCTATAGGAACATGGAAAAATACTAGAAAAAAAACCGAATAAAAAGACCAATAATATATGTATTCAGCACAAAGTCCAAAAGGATCAATCCTATATTTTATCTTCCTCTGTTACGTGGATCATCCTCCTCCTTGCGAGTATAGCAATATATTTCTTTCCATCTGTTATAGTCTTCTTTCTTTATTTCCACTGGTTGAATCTCTCCTTCACTACCCCCGACATCTGTGTATGTGTGTAGAGATACTAGATTTCCTCTTCTCTCTCTCTCTATATATATATATGTATGTATATATGTGTAAATATATATAAACTGCTTCAGTTCTGCTGAAAATTGTTTTTCCAGGTTTTTTTCCCCCTTCTCTCCTTTTCCCTGTGGCCAGGGGAGGAAGGGTAGAGGGGGCTCTGTTTTGAGCCCCTGGACACCAGACATTCAGCCAGGGTGTCATGGGTTTCTGCCTAATTTTAGTAGAAGGGGGGGCTTCCAGGCTGGTTTCTGTTAGAAGCTGCTAGAAGCTTCTCCTGACCTGTGGAGCCAATGACAGCCAGGTCCAGGAGGGACTTCCTGCTGGTGGACAGAGTTGAGCCAATTAAGAATCATAGTCACGCCTCTGATGATAACATATTTAAGAATTAGGAGTGTTGCACAGTTGGAAAATTCCAGCCATGAGATAACAACCCAGAGACCAAGGACGGAGCAGGAGGAGGCGAAGGAGGGACCCCACCCTGGAGCAGGGAGGGGGGAGTAAGGACTTAAAGTTATTCCCCCCCTCTCCCTGAAGCCCGTGGAGATCTTTCAGGGTGTGGAGACACCCCTGCAGCCCCTGGAGGAGCAGGTGGATGCAGGAAGGAGCTGTTGCCCTGTGGGAGACCCAGGATGGAGCAAGATCCTGGAAGGACTTGTGGTCATGACTCCTGGAGAAGGAGAAGAACCTGGAGCAGGTTTTTTCCCCCAGTAGAAGTGTTGCCCGGTGGGTGGACTCACGTTGGGGAAGTCAATTGAGGACTGTCTCCCATGGGAGGGACCCCATGGGAGCAGGGGAAGGACTAAGAGCTGTGGCCCCCCTGCAGACCATGGTGAAGACCGTCGTGAAGACCATGTTGAAGACCGTGGTGGATCAGGTTGTCCTAGTAAATGGCCACAAGCATAAAAATGAGATTAATTTGTTGGGAAGGTCAATGGAAATATTTTGATTGATTTACTTAAATCTTGAATGAGAATTACACTGAATACCAATTAAGATCTGTCACTCATTGATTCTCTGCAAAAAGTATCATGTTGTTCTAGTTGTTTGATCTATGAACACTAAGGCTCATAGAGATTAAAATAATTTACTATCACCATGCAGGAGTCTATTCTGAGACTGAAATAGAAGCTGTAAGTACTGAACTCAGACTACTCCTCACCCATCAAATAAAGTTTAAGGATCGATATTTTCGTTTAACAATGTATTTCTATATTAACTATTAATATGCTAGGCATTAATATCTGCTATTATTGGACTTTTGATCTTTGTGAAGAGAAGATGAACCTGTTAAAACCCACATTAACACTCCCTCTTTCAAGTAAGTGTAATGAAGTTTGATCCCCTTTTAACATACAACCAAAACAAAGAAGTTTTACAAGATACAGCCCCAGTAACTAAACCACAAATTGAGACAACTAGGCTAGGTTTGCTAGTGAACATGACCATGCTGTCAGCACAACCTGGTACAGTCATTTAGCAGGCATCAAGACAACTCACCAGCTTGAAGATCCCTGCTCAGTAGTCTGCTGTTTGATGTAAGGCTATTCTATCGTTTAAAGTTGCATGGTGGGAAATAGCTGAGAAACTCTGTATGCAGGAGAGACAGTGTGTCCATTTGAGTGAATTCAAAGACATCTGAAAATAGAAAGGTAACTGGGTCTTCCTTTGGCATCAAGTAGGAGTAAATGTGTGCACCCTTGTTTTGTGGGGGGAAAAAAGCCAACAACAAAACCACCACAAATAAAACAAAACAAACAAAAAAAATCAACCCCACCCCACCCCAAAAAAAACAAAAAAAAAAAAAAACA
>VXAU01003665.1:0-17912 GCA_013399695.1 Formicarius rufipectus | reverse complement strand
TTTTTTTTAATCTCATCGAAGAGATAGCCTGAATCAGTAGCCTAGAGGTAGCTGGCATCACCAAGACAGGACAACAGGGGTGAGTTGTGCTTTTCATTGATATGTGTGGGTTTACAGGAGTCCTCTCTCTTTATAGAGAAAGAAGGCCAAAGGGGAGTGGAATAATTGCCTTTATGTTCAGGAGCAAGAGAGCATTTGTCCTAGCTGACATCTGCACTTGAATAGTGTGTTCTTGAATTGAAGTCAAGGTGAGGAACATACATAAGCTGTCCATTCTGATGTCTGCTTTCTGTACTGTCTGCCAAGCTAACATGCTTTGTAAAAATAGTAATTAGAAACTGACAATAATAGAATAACACTGAAAAGGAGAATGCAGTTTAACTGAAATTGTAGGTTATCTTTTATTGCAACTGAACAAAATACCAGATAAGGAAAAAGGGAACTCAGTGTGTGGTATAGCTAATCACGTATAGAGGCATTTGCTGAGTTTCACCCTTACTGTTAAATATGCTTGATACTTCTATTTACTAATAATCTTTTTAAGCATAAAACAAGTTTAGATTGCATCATGCAGCTTTAGTCTCACTGCAGGCCAGGAATAATGTGACTTACTGTCAACACAGGTCACCAAGCAACAGTTGCCACATTCAGCTTTGAGTTTTTCAGAGCACAAAGTTACTAAAGAGAAATTCAAAGTAAATACAGAATTGAAGTGACATATCTTTACTCTCTTGTATCTTCCCCAATCACGCAGAGGTCAGTTGCAGTAGTTCAACTACTATTTTCACAACAGACCACCTTATTAGAGGCTTTTTCCTCTATAGGAATTGAAGAGAGATTTTCTGTTTTAAAGCTTCGGTTGATCCCTTGGAAGAAATTGACCACACCTCTTTTTTTATTTCCCCTGCCCCCTCCCCCTACAGAAATGTCAAATCCAGTTGCTACATGAATCAACAATTCCTTACAAAATTTTTGGGAAGGCACAAATACCTGGAAGTTTGCAATTAAGGTCACACATTGTTGGTCTTGAGTTGCAAGCACAGCTAAATGGTTTATCACGTAAACAACAGAACTTATATATTATGGATGCAGTGAACATACTGTGCTTGCACTGTATGTTCTTGTTCAGAAATTACTCAATTAAAGTGATAAGGTTGAAGTGAGCAAGTCAGAGGAGGTTGCAAAAATAGGTCTTTAGATTATACTACTCCCTTCTTTAAAGATATGGGTGTTAGTGGAACTATGCAGTTGATGCTCTTCAGTGTTTCTGATCAAGTTTTCTCAGTATCAAAATTATTGTTGCTGGACAAAATCCTAGCACTAGTGTGCTGGTTCAGAGTTAAACCAGTAGGAGAAATGAATCCAACTCAGAATGATTGCAAGTCAGAATAACAATTTATTAAAAGATCACAAAAATACACTGAAACAGAAAAGAAAATTTGTTTGTGCCATGAAAAACACCAGATGTACAGCCTAAGATAGCGGGGCACAAGCAGAGTGGGGCTTACCAACTCTGTGCTGAGCACCACGTGGCCCTCCCCTGAGTTCAAAGTGAAAAGAAAACAAGGTATGCTGGTGAAAGTGATGGTTGCAATCTGGTGGCAGTCTCAGTCTGATCAAGGCTCTGGTCCTTCTCTGGATCTGAAGAGAGCTCCCAGGCCCAAATCCCCAGCTTATATCCACTTAAGCTCTGCCCAGTCCCTCACCCAGGGCAGAGACTTAAACAATGGGTGATTTACTCTGTGAGATAAACAATGGCCTATTTTTGACACCCTTGATGGCCCATTAGCAGACATGACCCCTCAGGTGGGTGTGGAGGCAGGAGAATTTCCTTATCTCACAGATGTTCCTAAACACCTGGCTTGTAGCCTGAGGGGTTGGGTGTACCTTAGACAATAGCTGCTAATGGACTATTGTGAGCAGTTTGTGGGAAAAAATGGCATAGAGGGTTTAGAATACACACCCACACAGTGACAAACTGATCCTGGCTACTAAAACCAGGACAACTAGATACTGAATTCTCACAAAGAAATGCTGATTAAACATTTAAAAAAAAAATTAAAAATTTCAACAATCTAACAATATGATTGTTCATTTGCTGACTAATTTTTTCACTCCTATGTATTTCATTTTGGTTTTTATTCTAGGTAAATAATCCTCTAGTCACTGTAAACTGAAGAGAAACATTAATTAAATTCCAGTCCAGGTCCATATCTGACTCCATTTTTTTGAATGCCACTCTTCACATTTTTCCAGTGCTTGAATCACAGGAGGGAGAATATTTGCAATATTTTAATATTGATTTTCTCACGGATACAAGTTGAAAAGAAAACATCTTTGGGGATAAAGCAGAGAATGAAGCATCAGAAGTTCTTTCCCTCACCTGATTTCTGAGTCCTCTTTGGTACCTGTACAGCTAAGTTTATGGTGGAAATGGAAATTAATTTTTCTACTGCTTCTCTCTTGCATTGCCACAGGCAAGAAAGAGAAAGAAACACTTTCTAAAATGTATGTCTTCCTTTAGAAATAAGATCAGAATAAAAATAATTTGGAAAACTTTAAAGTTCTGGTAGTTTGCACTGGTTTCCATAGTCACTCCAATGTTTCTGTTCATAGCCAAGCTCTAGCATACAGACTACCCTGCAACCGACTACTCCTCTGCACGGTTCCCTTCTAGCTATCCAGATAATTCAAATATTTATCAACATCTGAAACATTGTCAGATACGAAGACAATGTTTGTCCTCAAGGCGAAGTCTACACTGGAGGAAACAAATTTGCAAATCCTTGTAATTGTGTTGTGAATTCCTTGTCATCTTCAAGGACCACCCTTCCAACAAATAACCACATTTTGTCTCTCACTAGGCATCTCAATTTATTGATATGTCTATGTACATCTCAATTAACAACATCTACAAAGATGATGATTATCCCTTCAGAAAGGACTTACTGCATTTTGTATACATTATTTTTTGATGACACCTAGAAATCTTGTTTCATTTCATATGCACTCTGAAAGTATACTTGCTTTATCTTTATAGCTTCATTTGTCATCCTTGAAAGCCAAATTTCTGGATTTTTTTATGCAGGATTACAATGATAGTAATACTTGTTATCCTTCAGTTTGAGACTTTAGAAAAATATATACCGAGCTGGCTCAAGAAAAGGTGTTAAACAAACATATATGGCAGCTGAGATTGTAACTGTAGGCCCTTTCATGATGATAGAAATGAAGTTACATCACAGTATGCTGTAGCAAGACAAAGCAGAAAACAAGTTTAACTTGGCTGTAGAACAGCTTGAAGCCTCAGACAAAAGTTTTGTTGATGCTGATCTGGGTTAGGGAAAACCCAACAAAAAACAACTAAATACTCCTTGACAGTAATAAAGAGGTTTATTGTTTTCTCAAAATTTCCTCAGGCCAAATATCTGCTAAAAGCAAGGGCATCACTGGAGTCATACCTGAGCTGTTCTGTAAGACTTGTGAAGAAAATGGGCTGTGTTCTGAACTCATCCTGTCAGATAATGAAAAACTTGAGCACTAAAGTTAATTTAGGAGGATATTGGCTGTCACTGTAACTAGAAGCAAAGACATAGCTATTCTGCAACCAGAATACACCCTTGCATTTCAACTCCTAATTCTAATTCCAAAAATTTCCCAGTTTAATTTGGTAGTGGAAAAACCCAGAAAAATCTCTGTTTCTAATAGATCTAGTTTTACCTTCAACAGCTAATGAGGAATGAGGAATATTTTCAAAACATGATTCAGAATAAGGTTTTTAAATTAAAAAGTGTTCCAAGAGGAAATATAAGCTAAAATGTCTGTCCTTGGGACCAAACCATTAGAATGGATAGCTGGCCTGTTCTTAAAAATCACTGTCAGTATCCTTCCGGACAAAATGTCCATCACCAAGCTGGCTAAACACATCATGTGGTGAATGAACAACAGGCTCACAGGTTGAGCACAGAGGCTAAGAGTGAATGGAGTGACATCAGACTGGGGACCTGTGGCTCCATCTCGAGCCTTGTGCTCTTCAACACCTTCATGAATGACTTGGATGCAGGACTGGAAGGGATACAGAGCAACTTTGTGGACAACACAAAGCTGGGAGGAGCTGTTGGTTCTCTTGAAGGCAGGGAGGCCCTGCAGAGACACCTCAACAAATTAGAGGACTGGGCAATCACCAACCGTATGAAGTCCAACAAGGGCAAGTGCTGGATTCTGCACCTGGGATGAGGCAACCCTGGATGTTTGTAGAGACTGGGGAATGCGATGTTGGAAAGCAGTGCCATGAAAAGGGATCTGAGGGCCCTGGTCAATGGCAAGTTGAATGTGAGTCAGCAGTGCCCGGGCAGCCAGGAGGGCCAACCCTGTCCTGGGAGCCATCAGGCAAAGCATCACCAGCTGATCAAAGGAGGGGATTGTCCTGCTCTGCTCTGCACTGGGGTGGCTTCAGCTGGAATACTGTGTGCAACTTTGGGCACCACAGTATAAGGAAGATATGAAGCTGTCAGAGTGTGTCCAAAGGAGGACAACAGAGATGGTGAAGAGTCTGGAGGGGAAGGTGAACGTGTGAAGAACAGCTCAGGTTACTTGGTGCGTTCAGCCTGGAGAAGGGGAGATTGGAGGGAGACCTCACTGCAGTCTTTAATTTTCTCAAGAGAAGAGGAGGAAGAGGCACCGATCTCCTCTGTGGCAACCAGTGAGGAGAATGGCTTGAAATTGTGTCAGAGAAGGTTTAGGTTGGATATTAGAAAGCAGTTCTTCACCCAGAGGGTGGCTGCAGGAGGATCCCTGATGTAGTGGTCCCAGCATGAAGCCTGGCAGAGCTCAAGAAGTATTTGGACAATACTCTAAGGAACATGGTGTGACTCTTGGGGATGATCGTGTGTGTGATCCTTTTGGGTCCTTTCCAATTCAGCATATTCTGTCATTCTGTGAGAAAGAGTCCTGCCTTTAAAATGTGTAGCTATAATGAAAAAGTGATAACTTCTACCATGCTGTAGGGTATAGCCAATCTCCTTTAACATTAATTAGATTGGGAAATTAGCATAATAAAAAGAAAAATGCTTATTTTAACGAAATATAGAACATTGGAAAGGAAGGCACAGATCCTGCCTTAAAAGAACGAACTGTTGTTAACCTGTTGCTGTACGATGGCTCCTTTTGGAAAAGATAAGCAAGAAATACCCAAAGTAAATACCCACAACTCTACAGAAGATTTTTCCTTCCAAAGGAAGGTCCAAACATATATACAAGAAATGAACAAAAAGATACCAACTTTCAACTACAGTCACTTTTCCTGCATCATTTTGCAAATGAATCATTTAGTGTATAAACTTACCTGTTGTTTGCCTCTCTCCATAATGGGTATTTTATCGTTGTCAGCATTTATTATACTACATCAACAGTGCAATGCATCCACAACCAAGCATAATGACCCTCTAATAGGGTCAGGGGACATCTAAACTTCCTCTTTTCATATTGTTTGCAGTCTCTTATGAACAAAACAATCAAAATTCATTGCCTAAAGGATGTTCTGTTGTTGGACATTCAGAATCATTTGCAATCATCATTGACTGAAGTAAAACCTAAGTACTACAGAAACCACAAGTCTCCGGTTGATCATGGTCAGCATCTGACTTGGCCTGTTGAGAAAGGACTGTTAACAACAAAACTCCACTGCTGAAAGCTGTTTGCACAAAATACTATCTTATTAATGTGAGGTATGACCATAATTGCCACATATTCACAATTTAATAAGTAGAGAAACTGCTACTACCTTAAACTCTCCCAGAAACGTCAAATATTCAGCACTCTCATTTTCAGACTAGTAAAACAGTGAAAACCATTACTGTTACTTAAGTTAGCTTGGGTTGCTGATGAAGTTTTTCTGAGATGCCAGGCAAGACTTCATACTTCTTTTGTACAGTTAATTTTTCTTCTAAAATAGGATGAGCTAAGTGGTACAAGAGAGAATTCTGCTAAGAAGAAAGTCTTGTCTCTAATTCTTACAGCATAGTCTGAAATGCTAAAGAAGCAGGATTTTTGCCTTTAATAGTACGTGGAAATTAGGCAACCTGCACATAATGTACACACCAGCTCCACTTCAAATAAAAATATGAACATAACCAGTTATGGAATTCAAACACTTTATCAAATTCAGATAATTAATAGAATCTAAATGAAAACCAGCTTCAGTTCAGTGAAGGAGAAAGAAAATCCCAGCAGCAAGCATTTTATTATGAGCCAGTGAGGGTAACTGAGGTTCTTGTTAATAGATCCCTTGGGAAGATCAGAGTGAAATGACACTGAATGATTGGTGTTTATATATATATATATGTATGTAGGATTTATTTTAGAACAATTTGATTGCAATAGAAAGGAGTCATGTAGTCATTTTGGTTATGATTTCTATAAGAAATTTAGCACTATAGAAGCATAAAACTAACACTTAAGTAATTGAATAAAGAAAAGAAAGAGAAAGAAAGGATAAGTGTAGGAAGATATCACTACCCACGGACCCAGTGACAAGAGTTGATTGTGGAAATTTAGATATCCATTTGTTGAAGTGGTGGTCACTGTGTCTTGAACCTCTGCGGGTGAGGGAAGCTCGCAAACCACAAAGTTCAGTGGGTTAATATATGTTTAGGTTTACATGGACGTGC
Organism: Formicarius rufipectus; assembly: GCA_013399695.1. Taxonomy (NCBI): domain Eukaryota; kingdom Metazoa; phylum Chordata; class Aves; order Passeriformes; family Formicariidae; genus Formicarius; species Formicarius rufipectus. The sequence goes on along the minus strand of VXAU01003665.1, from coordinate 11,244 downwards.
CTAGGTACCACCCCGGAGGAGAGTTTTACACTGTCTGTTGCAACACTGTGGAACATGTGTGGTCCTCATGTAGAGGGCCTAAGGAATTAGTCTGAGGTGGTTTTGGGGTCTTTAATAGTTTAGAACACCTTCTAAGGCATGACAGGTACCTCTCATATCAGCCAGTTACGCTCCATAAGAAGGCATGAATAATGTGAATGTCCTAATACCTTCTCTGGGAAGGATAAGGGAGTTTTACACTTGAGCAAGTTTTGTAACGGAGGACACCAGCATGACAAAAAGCACTATTCCACCTTGCAGGATCTGCTTCTTATTGTTCTTTTCCTTCATCTATCTGAAAATGCAGTTTCCTGCTAAACAAAGATTGATTTGTTGTGTTCATCCTCTGGTGCTCAGATCCTCGAACCAGAGCTGTTCTCTTACACATTTTCAACAAGGCATCCACTGATTCTGCAAATGAACGATTGTTTCAACCATTAACCATCAACATTTCAGTCTCTCACAGTATCACAGATAGAACTGAAATATCCTAGCTACAACTGTTATTATCTCTAGTCCAGATAGATAGTGACAGAGTAGAACTACTTTGTTTATGCATGTAGTTCCAGGTTTAAGTTGCCCGATAATTAACAAAAACTTTTTCTGTTTTACACTGAGCTGCTATTTGCATGTAGTTTTACTTCTTTAAGGTAAGAATTTTATCAGTCTCTTACTAGATCTTGTCCTAGTGGTTTCAGTTGTATTGAAAGCTGAAGGTACTTACTGTCTGATGAAATAATTTAGTACTGCATGGTAGATACACACACGTAGACAAGGAAAATAAATGTGAGGAAAAAGTTTCATTTCTGCTCTCAGTCTGGTTATTTCCTTCAGCTTCACTCCAATCAGTTATACTCAGACACAATGTTACATACGTTCTACAAAATTGAATATGAAGACCTAGAAAAAGTAAATGTGGGGTGATGAAAAGAGACGTGAAGATATGCCTATATCTGCCTTGAAAACAAAATAAATCAAAACAGAAAAACAAACAAACAAACACAACAACAACAACAACAACAAACCTCCCTCCCCAAAACCACAAAAAAATCAAAATAAAACAAAGCAAAAACCACCCCACCCAAAAGCAGATGTGTGTCCTTTTGATTTTACTGTCTTTACAGGTTGAGTGTATCTCAGATATTTAAGCCAATCCAATATCTCTATTCAGACTCTTTTTTGGCAATATTGATATGTTAAAGTTTATGAAATCATAATAAATGGCAAGAGTTTAGAGACCAAGCACTGTAGAGAGGTAACTTGTAAACAAAAGCTTCTAAACATTAGGCTTCTAAATGTACCATTATTTCCTCAAGTTCTTGAAATTGTTGTTTGTTGAATGAACTGTACTGGTATGAAAAGATTTAGTTAGGTGTTCAGACATCTCAATGCACAGAGGTATATGTGAACAGCACTGCAAGGTTAGACTGAGGCATTTGGTGATACACCTATCTGTACAAAGAAATGTCTGTTCATATATACTACCCTGGATTCAGACACTGGATAATAGCTCTGTCCCCCACCTTTTTATAAATTTTTGGATTTTTTTGTTAATATGAGGTGGAAATTAGGTAACCTGAACATAGTATTTGTACCAGCTCCACTTGAAAAATTATGATTCTGAGAAGAAAATAATTTAGCCAAAAATTCAAGATCACATTTAGATAGCTTAATCAACTGATTGTTAAGAATCTTCCTAAAGTGATTAATGACAAAATTAACTTAATTGGTAAACAGATACTAGAAAAGAGCATTAGTGTGGTAGCAAGATTTTCAATCCTACGAAAGTTAACTGTGAACTTATGTGGTAGCTACAAATAGATAACACTTGTTTTATCCATACTGGAGCCTATGAAACTATATTAGCATAATGTTTTTCTTCTATCTCACTGCTTTATGGACTTCTGCTTGGACTTGTTTTCTACTTAACAGAGAGCCCCAGGATGCCCCACTTAGACTGCTGAAACCTGTTTCACGAACGTGGTGCTTCACACCTCAAGCCTAATACTGGAGGAACTTAGTTTAGGTAGAGGTTTGATTGTTGGGTGTCTTCAAAGCAGCTTAAGCAACAGCAAAACATAAATACCATCAAACTCCCAATGCCATAAATTACTACAGATGTAACAGATAACCTCTGAAGTCAGAAGGCTGTAGAGGTAAAGCAACCTGATACAGTCTGAATTAGTTCTTTCAGAGGAGAAATACAACTTCCCAATAAATGTTCAATGACAGGTTGGCAGTAAAGTGCACAGACTTGTGTTTTTACTATCCACAAGTCTTGATGTAGCCCCTGCTACTTTAACAGAGCCACTGTGACTGAATCAAACTCTGTAAACACTGAGTTCCCCGGTTCTTGAGCAAATGAACAGTAATGGCAGACCATATGCAAACAAGGATTTATGGACTGCATTTTTACCACTTTTCACCCTTGCTGGGGATTTCTCGTCCTGAAGTATCCATATATTCACATAGTGCCAATGTCAGACAGCCACATTTACAGAGTCATCATATGTATTATCCTAGTGGCTCAGAATCAATCATTTTGTTAGCTGCTGTTCATATTTTCAGATGCAGTCCTCTCAATCCTTACTTTGCAGGTGATATTACAAAAATTTTATATTATATTGTAGTTTCTGCTCTGCTGTTGAACACACCACTAACATAGTATCTAATAAAACAACATCTATCTATGTGAATTAAACCAAAAGGCTAGCTAGGAATCTGCATTTGAACTCAAAATCTGCCTCATTGCTCAGCTGATTAAAATAGTTCACATGATCTCTCAATATCTACTTTTAGACATTAAAAACAAAAGATGCTTTTAATGAAATAAAATGCAGTGAAAATGTTTTCAACATGACACAAAGCAACAGAACTACAAAGAAAAGTTGTCTACTCAGTGTACTTCTATGTCCAGTATCGTGCAGTGGTGAAAAAGCTAGCTCTTTAGAGGTTCAAACAAGTGCTTGAGTTGAAGGAAAATGAGCATTATGGAAGAGAGAGCTCCCTCTTTCATATAGGATCTGTGGAATATTCAGAGAAAAGGGGTGGAGTTTAACAAACAAGGAAAAGTTAGGAGGGTATTATCCGAACTTGGGCATAAGGAGGAGGATACAAAACCATACAGGGAACATAGGGGTGGAACACGTACAAATAAGGAAACACTACAATGCAACAAACAACATCCAATGAGAAAGTTGGAATAAAGTCTATAACGTTCTGAGGGAACAATAACCCAAAAACCATGTTTTAAAACCATTAACCAAATAAATAAACAGTTCTGCATTTTATATAAAAATCTCTGGCTTGATTGAGATGTAATTCATTCTGCTTCACTGAAGATCTGGGCGATACACTTTTTTCCAACTTTCAAAATCCTTTCACTGCATTTCACAACTCCCAACAGTCCAGTGATGCAAGTGTTAAGCCTCACGCTCGCTCAGTGGGCTTCGTGGTAAAAGGTACTTAGATTCACTGTGGCAGTGCATGGAAGACACAATTGAAGTCGCAGGAGGCTGAATAACAAACTTTTACTTGCAAAGTTTGTAAGTAAGGTACATTTCCAAGTCAACTGCCCTAGTCCTTATGGGGGACTTCAACTTGACAGAATTTAACTAGGAGAATCACACAGCTGGTACAATCCAGGCCAGAGGATGTCTAAAAGACCTTGAACAGGTACTGATGACTGAGAATGATGCTCTTGATCTGTTGCTTGGAAACAAAGAGGACCTCGTGAACGAAGAGTAGATTGGTGGCCACAGTTCCATGAAGTGATAGAGTTTAAAATCACTGTTGATACAAGGAAAAGTGCCAGCAAAGCCTAAACTCTGGAAATGAGGAGAGCAGACCTCAGGGAATTAGTAAGGAAGGTCCCCTGAAAAAATGGTTTCTGGAGGTGCTGGTGGTCCAGCAGTGCTGGTCACTTTTTAAATATCACCTCCTAAAGGCACAAGATCAGGCAAATCCCCAGTGTCAGAAGTGAAACACATGAGGCAGAGGGCCAACTTTACTGAGAAGGAATTTTCTCTTAGAAATAAGGCCAAAAAGGAAGGCTTATGTGCAGTGGAAGCAAGGAAGCAAGGATAAGTGACATGGGAGGAACACAGCTTGGCATTCTAGGGAGAAAATTTATGTGCCCAAAGGTTGACTAAGATTGCATCTGGCCAGAAATATTGNTTTTTCAAATATATCAATAGCAAAAAGCAATATAGAAATATCATCAGCCTGTTTCAGGATGAGGACAGTCTGGAATTCAGATAATACAGAAATAGAATTAATGTTTATCCATTGTTCCTCAGTAAAAAAACATTCTGTCCAAAGACTTTCTAAAAGCAGTTTTGCCAGAAGATCTCACAAACATCTGAACGGACACTTCCTACTGGACCCTGCTTGTCATGTTAGCAGTTTGGCCAAAGATTTCCTGCAAACAAACATCCTGTGAAGAGGCTACCAGAGTTTCCTGTTAATGCCATAAAATTTCCTCCTATTGTGATGCCTGAAAAATGCCTAAATATAAAAACATGTGCAAGAACACTATAAAACCCAGAGAAAACACCATGAGAGTTCAGAGAAGAAAAAGGAAAGAGAGAAATCCATCTACTGTAATGGAAAATTTCTCCCTACTTTTCACTTCTCTCACCTCTTCATCTCCTCTCTTTGCAACTGCAACCTGTTTGCCTTTCGTCAGAATTGAAACTCTGCTAGCCTGGGACCATCGAGGGAAGTCTGAATTCACTGCCAGGGAGGGCTTTCACTGGCAATGCCTGTCTAGCAGCAGTTGCACTTGGACCAGAACAGCCAGAGAGCATCAAAACCTAACTTCGCTCAGACTGGGACAAGCCTGTGAAACAGTTCATCCTGAAAGCCAAATCTACATATCGTGAGGCGAAGATTGCATCCTCATAAGCCTTTCAGATGCCCTGGAGCCACAGATAATCATCACAAAAAACAGAAAAACAAAGCCAGAAATAAAAACAGGAAAAAAAAAAAGGTAGAAACTGTTCCCCACCTCCTCCTCACCCCAACACACACTGATTTGGCAAAAAGGTGGGGTTTTTTGGTGGTACTTTTTTTTTCAAGGTTCTAAAAAGTAATCTTAGCATTTTTCTAATAATTTCTAATTTCCTCTACCTTTCTCTGCATCTTTTAGCAATTACTAAAATAATAATTAAAAAAAATAATTTTTTTTCTTTAAATAAAGATAACTTTTGATTTTCAATTTTGATCAGGAAAATCTTTCAAAACTAAGTTCTTTCTGCAATATTTAAGCAGAATGAAACATATAGCTACCTAACAAACAGGGACAGAGACAAAGTAGACATATTTAAGGCTTTTTTTGGTCTCTGTCTTTAATACAGATGATAGACCAAGGTGGTCTTGGTGTCCTGAGCTGGAGGACCATGACTGTGAGAACGATCGACCCTGAAACTATGTGGAATCTGCCTCTAGTCTCATACATCTATGAGGCCTGATGGGATTCATCCCAGAATCCTCAAAGAACTGGCTGATGTCATCACACAACTTCTGTCAATGATTTCTGAGTGGTCTTGGGAATCCAGACAGGTCCCAGCTGACTGGCAGCTGGTGCAAGTTGATGCAATTTTTGAGAAAGGCAAGAAGGAGAAGACTGGAAACTACAGACATGTCAGTTTCACTTCAGAGACTGGTAAAGTGATGGAGGATTATTCTGGAAAGTACTGAAAAACACCTGAAAAATGAAACCGTAATTTTTCATACCCAGCATGGTTTCATGACGGGTAAGTCCTGCTTATCAAACCTGATTTCCGTCTATGACAAGGTAACTCATCCCGATGATCAAGGAAAGCCAGCTGATGTAAACCTTTTGGATTTCACTAAAACTTTTCATTCTGTCTCTCACAGTGTCCTTCTGGACAAAATGTCCATCACACTGCTGGCTAAACATATCATGTGGTGAATGAACAACATGCTCACAGGTTGAGCACAGAGGCTAAGAGTGAATGGAGTGACATCAGACTGGTCACCTGTCACCAGTGGGGTTCCACAGTGCTCCATCCTGGGCCCTGTGCCCTTCAACATCTTCATGAATGACTTGGATGCAGGACTGGAAGGGATACAGAGCAACTTTGTGGACAACACAAAGCTGGGAGGAGCTGTTGGTTCTCTTGAAGGCAGGGAGGCCCTGCAGAGACACCTCAACAAATTAGAGGACTGGGCAATCACCAACCGTATGAAGTCCAACAAGGGCAAGTGCTGGATTCTGCACCTGGGATGAGGCAACCCTGGATGTTTGTAGAGACTGGGGAATGCGATGTTGGAAAGCAGTGCCATGAAAAGGGATCTGAGGGCCCTGGTCAATGGCAAGTTGAATGTGAGTCAGCAGTGCCCGGGCAGCCAGGAGGGCCAACCCTGTCCTGGGAGCCATCAGGCAAAGCATCACCAGCTGATCAAAGGAGGGGATTGTCCTGCTCTGCTCTGCACTGGGGTGGCTTCAGCTGGAATACTGTGTGCAACTTTGGGCACCACAGTATAAGGAAGATATGAAGCTGTCAGAGTGTGTCCAAAGGAGGACAACAGAGATGGTGAAGAGTCTGGAGGGGAAGGTGAACGTGTGAAGAACAGCTCAGGTTACTTGGTGCGTTCAGCCTGGAGAAGGGGAGATTGGAGGGAGACCTCACTGCAGTCTTTAATTTTCTCAAGAGAAGAGGAGGAAGAGGCACCGATCTCCTCTGTGGCAACCAGTGAGGAGAATGGCTTGAAATTGTGTCAGAGAAGGTTTAGGTTGGATATTAGAAAGCAGTTCTTCACCCAGAGGGTGGCTGCAGGAGGATCCCTGATGTAGTGGTCCCAGCATGAAGCCTGGCAGAGCTCAAGAAGTATTTGGACAATACTCTAAGGAACATGGTGTGACTTTTGGTCCTGTTCAGGGCCAGGAGTTGGACTCGATCCTTTTGGGTCCCTTCCAATTCAGCATATTCTCTGATTTTGTGGTTCTCTGAAGAAGGTACTTGGGAAATTTTCAACCAACATGCAGTCAAAGTAAGGCACTTCACAAAACATTGTCTAAGCCAAGTTTATCTCATTCCATTCCAAGTTATTCAGATTTTGAGAAGAGAGAGAGAAAAAGGAAAGAGAAATATATTCATAGTCGCTGCTTTAGATTCATCTTGGTCGCCGCTGCTTTTAAAATCCAAGGCAGTGGGACACATCTGTTCTAACAACTACCCCACTGCTTTTTACCTTATCAGTTTTCCCAGGGTGAGGAAACCTGTGCTTTCAGCCATTTGGGGACTAAACCAGAGACTTTAGCTGGTGGGTTGTGGATCAGTGCACTGTTTCCCTGATGCAGAATGTTCCCTTTGCTCCCCCTCCTCACCCCCCACCATTATCTGCCTCTTTGTTTTGAGCCAGTAATCATTCCTGTGGTCTCTCATATTTATCTTCCTGTATTTTTTTGTCTAAAGACTTTCCAAAGGTTGGTGTGAATTATTTTTTTAATTTTATTTGGTTTCTATTCAACTTATGAGATTTAAAAATTTTTTTTCTTGGAAATTTTTGACAAATAAAACTCCCAATGAAACTTATTTTATATCTCATCACTCCACCAGAAGCAGAAAACTTTTCTGTCTTCAATTGAAGTCTGATCTGCAATATCCTAGAAGTCTGGAGAAAGGCTTACACTGACTACAGTAGACCTTAGATGTAACTCTTTGGCACTTAGAGAACAATCGCTCTGTTATGTAAACATAATACAGTATTCACATTTAAAATGTGGAAGCCCTGTGCAAAAGCACAACTTGCTTCTGGAAACAGAGACAATGTTATGAAATTCTAGGCATATGAGTTATCTCCCAGATTTATGTCCAAATGGTGACATTAATCAATTTGCATACCACTCTGATTACAAGTCTGGAATATAGTAGCTGTAAATGTCTGTGGTTTATGCCTGTTTGGATGTGGCTTTAAATATTTTGGGTTTTTTTTTGTTTTGTTTTGTTTTGTTTTGTTTTGTTTTTTAAATCAACTTAATTCAAACTCTTTTTAGAACAATATTATTTTGCCTCAAGAACATTTTAATTTGATAATTCTCAAACCTATACCTAAATAAAAAAACTCCCAATCACTTCAGACTTGAGAGAGCACTCCTAAATGGACATCTAAGATATTTTCATGAGGACTAGGTACTGAAAAATCACTTAAATTAAGGCAACGCCAGAGAACAAATTAATTTTTATCCTTATATAACGCTAAGTAAATATTTGTTCTGAAACTCTAGGTTTTGGGGTTTTTGTTTTGTTTTGTGTTTGTTGGGGTTTTTTTGTTTGGTTTTTTTTATTTTTTTTTTTTTTTAATTCTCACTTAGGTTATCTATTGGTTCACTCTTTGAGAGGACTGAAGTATGTGGTAACAATAAAGATTTTCTATTAGCAAAAAGGAATTTCTATAAAATCAAAAGAGGTGTGGTTTTTTTCTTAAAAAATCAAACTGTATCCAGCATCTCATGAGTCTTTTTTTATACTGGTATTCACCACCATTGAAGCATTCTTCAAAATCGCTAAAGACAATTGATTCTTTAAAGATTAAAACACCACCTTCTTTTATGCTATGTATTTATGTTCTATACATTTGAATCGATCTTGAAATCATTAAAAGTGTTTTACCTAGAAGAGTACAGACTGAAGGCTGTCAGATTTTATTGTGAACCTGATTTTTCTGAATTTTCCTAAAATAACCTCTGAGATTTGCTGTCCTAAATAGCAAAAAACCACTTACAAGCAAACAGACAAAAAAACACCCAAACCAAACCAAAACTACTTCTTCTTGGGCAATTTTTATGATTACAGTAAAAACTAGGATAATCAAAGATATGAAGGCATAATTCTGCCACTCTTGAGACAATTCTTAAAAACAAATTACTGTTATATACAAACTGGGTTTAGAAAGAGAAGTGGAAAGCCTGAAGGTGTCCCAATTACTACAAAATCACTTGAAAATTGTCGAGAGCTTTATCCTTGCAAGCCCTCTCCTTTAACTATATAAGCTTTTTGCAGCCAAACACTTAAGGAAACGGTATTGGAATAGAACTGCATCCTGATGGACTTTCTTGCAAATAGGATCAGAAGACAATCTAAGAAAAAGTAAACCTGTGACCAAGCAAACGTCTTTCTTCTAGCTGAGAAAACAATGAAATATCTTACTTCAGAAAATAAATAGAAATACTAAAATCAGTTTCAGAGGAATGTAATTTTGTATCTGGATAGTCTATTTTACATCCAGAATCATCTTAGCATTTTTCTGGTGACTTTATAAAGCCTTAAAATTTAGTCCTAGAAGACTGAGACTGGAGCAGAATACGTTATGGTGTTATAAAAGTACTTATGCATGCAGTGTATCAGATTCTCATTAAATTAATCTGAACAAGTTGAAAAGAACTTCTATGGGTTATTCAGTTACTTAGTGGAGAAGATGGACACAGTAGGACACTATAGTATATGAGATGAAAGTGTTCAGATTTATAATAAACAACTGAGGACACAATAACTGTTTTGAAATAGAACTTCTATTGTTAGAAGTGCCATTTCCCAACTGGGTTGTATGTTTTTTCACTACCTACTAGATTCAGTGAAGCCTTAGAAACCAAACATTTTTTGTTCATCTACAAATAAATATATAAGAATAAAGGAGAATATTAGCCTGAAGTAATTATGCAGGTATTTGATTTTCTGTTTTGAACCAGAAATGTCAGAAAAATATGAATATACTAATTGGAGTTTATTCTCTCCTTCTGCTCACCTCAGTAAACATACATGTGAAACAGTAAAATTAGGATATACAAGAGCTTTTGTCTAATTTTGGGGTGTTTTTAGACTTAAAGTAAAATCAAGCCAAATTTCTATGTGAAAAATAGAATACCCAATATCTCAATTATTTTTTACTTCTTTTTTTCCCACTGTGGTTCCAGATGTAGTAGCCACACTCATCTGAGTTTGCAGCCAATTTAAAAAGCAATCTAGCAAACATGGCATTGAAAAATGTCTAGCAACTTACTTGACCATTTTGGTATCCTGCAACTGAAAGGCAGCTTCTATGCATTGTTCTCACATATAATGTAGTTTAACATCTAATTCATCTTTGCTTTGAAATGACCAGACCAAGAGTGGCGAGCCATTGTAAATAGAATCCACAAAGTTGTGATTGACTCACTCCAAAACATTACGTTTTTTAATTCGTTGAGTTGTGAAGGATGTTTTGAGGATCAAAATGATCTCATTAAGATGTGACATTTTATACTGCATGTATTATTTAATTGCGTAATTTCATTTCTGTATTTTGTCACTATAGCATGCTTGATATGCTAAAAAAGTGCTGATTTAGTCATTGTCTAGAATAGTAGTCAGCAAAGGCTCTTGCTTCTAGAAATAATTAGCACGTGAATTGCCAGATATATAACTAAACAGGGTGCCATCAGCTAGGCTTTCTTGCATTCAGCAGATAAATTACTACAACTTTAACTATAGTTCTGAACTCAACTCTTTCAAACTGAAAATTAGCTAGGCGAATAACATATGTCTGTTATGTGTAATCTGTCAGAAAGAAAAGTGCCAGCTCTAAAGAAGCACAAGTGTATTCACCGCCCAGCCCAACATGGGGCGTAATGGCTTCATGGACCAAAATAAAAATTCATGCAATATTACAAAAGACTGAGACAACTGAGGACCAAGTGGAGGACCATGCTGCACTGCTTGTGTTGGTTGGAACTAACCCATACTTCTTTACACAATGCTTCATGGTTCTTGAGGAAACTGACACCTTGTTGATAGGAAAATGGACATGATCTTAATCAAAAAACAAATTTTAACAGATAAACATTTCTAGTGGTTTTCATTGTAAAAACTAATTTTGGTGTAGTTAAAAATATTTTGCAATCTAATGAAAAGCCATTCTTGCAGTGGAGCAACCACTCACTACTGATTGTCTATGGAGATGACAACTCCTAAGGTTAATTTCTTCTAATTATCATAGGAGTGGCCAAAAGTGAAGTTCATCATAACTGAGTGCAAATATTGGGTTTTACTCAGCTAGCAAAAGAAAAACTGCAGGCAGTTTGGAAATCGGAGATTATGTGTAGGGTGTTGTCTAATATTTAAGACAAAGGTCCCTCCTGGAACCTCTGGCACAAGGAGCTTGGTGAGACACAAGGGTAACCACTTGGTTTCTGGAGCTGAA
>VXAU01003664.1:6172-17584 GCA_013399695.1 Formicarius rufipectus | reverse complement strand
TTTAGCTATAACTGTGTGTTGTAGATTGTAGATTGTAGAACATAGATTGTAATTGTGAGGTATTAACCATATTAGGATGCTTGATGAGTTGTATTTGGAAGGGATTAGAGAAAGTCATGTCACAGGCATGGCTTGTGCAAAAGAAAAAGCAGGAACTGTTGCAGGAATCTTGATGGATGCAGAGCATGATGTATTAATACAGGCCTGCGTGCACAAGTCAAGTCTATGCCAGTCTGTGTAACAGGCTGCATAGTGAAGCTACTTAGAGATAAGACGCAAGAAAGGAATGCATGCTTGCTGGGCAGTATGCCACAGGCTGTAAGGGGGGAGGACCTGGGCAGCCTGAGGACCAATAGAACCTGTGTGAACTCTGCTAGGCTCGATATAACCTGTGTAAGCTAGTTAGAGGGAGACTGAGACGAGACAACTAAGACGAGAGTAGACTAAGGCTAGCCTAGAGAGTAGATTGATAACTCTGTGTGAACCCTGGTAGATGTAGTGTGTGTGTGTGTGTGATCAATAAAGGAAGCATTGATGATACTTCTATGAAGCCTATGTCTCTGACTTCGGAGAGCTCTCCCGCTGTAAATAAGCAATCTTGTCCCAATTCAGGGACAATGGATATTTTAGCATTTGGGGAAAGAGCAGAGAACATAATGTAATAGAAACTATGTAAATGGGACTATATAAAGTATAGATAAAATGGAAACTTGCATTTGTTCTGTGGTAGAAATTCATAGTTTTAGAAATATACACTCAACTATCATAATACATGTACAATGAACAGAGCAACACATACTTGAAATTACTACCAGAGAGCAAGGACAAAGTTCCTAAATGGGATAAGCATACACAGGGATGAACATTTGTCATATGTAATATGACTTTGAACTAAGAAAGGTGACTACATTATTCTGAATTTATAGGAAGGCTACAGGCTAAAATTCATCCCCCTGATGGCAAAATTCTCAGTGAGTTCAGCAGGTCTGAACAGGATTCTGTACCAGGAAGAAGACAACTTTGGCAATAATTGAAAGACATTGACAATACAGAGACAGAACAAGGATAAACCTTATTACTTGTCATCTAAAAAATCTGATCTTTGAACAGAAAAGAAACTATTCCAACATACTTATTTTTTGCTTCAATGACTAGATGAACCTACAATCTTCCCATGCACAAATAACAAAATACATTTAAGCTACTAGCTAATAAATATGGAAGTGAAAAACAGAATTGCTAGTTTTAATCCACAAAGCATCAAGACTAGTATAATCTTACAAGTTAAATATTCAACCCAGTAATATCCTGGAAGTGACTGGACAGGACTTCTAGCTTAGTTTTTGAGGATAGCTCTCAAAAAATCATAGTAGTGTAATAACTAGAAATCAAATACAGAAAAGATCATGTTGTCAATTCAAACTGAGCAACAGAAAACAAGCTAATCTGTAGATGACTTCCAAAATAACCAAAGTTATCAATAGAAAAAATACCAAATCAACATGAGAAATCAATCTGTACTATACAATCACAGAGCACACTTAGAAATATTCTTGCAGATGGAATAAACAAACAAACAAACAAAAAATTACATATAGAATAAAACCCAAGTAAAACTCATCAGGAAAGAATGTTAAAGGTGCCATCTTATAGAAAATGTCAGCATTTGAGGAACTGAAAGCTTTCTAAATTAAGGAGAATATGTAAGGTTATACAACAGGAAAGGACCAACATAAAATGGAAATTAAGAGAACTAAAAATGGACTTGGAGGAATGCCTTGTAAAAAGATTTCAAATAGAGTAAAATACTTGAAAATACATCAAAGGAAGAAGCAAGAAGGGATATAGAGGAACAACAAAGGTGTGACAGGTATAATTGAGAAGACAAGCACAAGCAAGTAGGTAAAAAAGTATGAAATGAGTTCTTCAAAGGAGAATGTGTTCAGGGAAGATAGTCCAAGCCATACTTACATGATACTGACCTCAAAAATGAGAGTCAAAACTCAGGAGGGAGATACAGAAGTCATCCTTGCCAAATTATTCTTTCCAGATAAACCAGTCCAATGCACAGAAGTGACCAAAACTAAGAGAGACACTGAACATTATTAGAACTAATGTGAAAAACAATGCAAAGGTATCAACGTCTGTCTACAATTTTTACAGAGGTTTCAATGCTGTTCAAAGTCATTTCAGAATCATGTAGCAGAGCTGGAAAAAGTACAGAGATGGTAAGTGTAATGTTCAAAGTGTTGGAGCAGCTTCATTAACAGAAGTGGGTGAAGGCTGGAGAAAAGTCCCAAAGGAGAGATAAAGATTTACAAAATCATGCAAGGAGTGTCCAGAACTACAAATTTCCCAGCTCTTTGCAACATCACAACTAGGAGGTACTTCATGAAACTGAAAAGGGGATTAAATTTAAAAAGAGAGAAGATGCTATTTCTTCACACAATGGATATTAAAGTTCTGGCCTCCGTTGCCATTGGAGGTTGTGGAGGAAGACACTATCAGACAGTTCAGAAAGGAATTAGACAAATTCATAGACACCAAAGCTTAGATCACAACTCAAAGGACTAAGAGGATATAAATGAATACTTGAAAAGCAATTCCAAGCACTGCAGACAGTCAGTAGGTTCTCATGCTTCACCCAAAGTAGCATCTCTTTCTGTCGTTGTAGAAAACAGACAAGGAAAATATTTCTGCCACAGAAATAAACATGTTTAGAGAATAATATTTTGTAAACAAAATTAACTTCATTTTTCCCTGGATTTTAATGAAAAGGATAAAAGATTCTGTAATCCAATTAATGAATTTGATCACATACTCTGACACAAAATTCTTGGTGCATTTTGAACTTTTTTGCTATTGTCAACACAGCTCAATCACTTGTGACAGCAGACTTGTTGATTTTTGGGTTTTGTGGTGGATGTTTTAGAACAAAGCTCTGCTGGCATTAATACATTCCACTTCAGTGGTGGCACAAGAAAGTGCAACCTCATAACAATCCAATGCTGCTCCACTACATGCTTGCGCAGTCCTCATCAAAAGAAAAGTGGGACCGTGACATTATTGTTTGCTCTTGGTCTCTAAAGATCAGTACCAGTTTGTACCACCACAATATCCTTTAATGAATCCCTGGAGGTACTGTTTCAATTATTAGTAGGCCTTTTTGGTTGGGCTTTGGTTTTTTTCTTATTAGCCATTCTAAAACCTTTCCTCTTCCCATATGTTAAAGGTTATTTCCTTATGTTTTATAACTGGGTGGCCTAATATAATTTAATATCTTTGTTTTCATTTGTTTCCCACCTGTGATTCTAATGACTTGCTTTATTGACAATTTCAGCTGGCTGCAGAATAGGTTGCAGCAGCAGATCTGTGCCTGTAATTACATTCTCCATAATATCTACTTAAACCCAAATTTATTAGGCTTGTTTTGTTATTAAATACTAAGAAAACTTTATAAATGCTCCTAGTATTGCTGAAAAACAAGCACTGCTATCTATGATAATTTTAATGTTTTCATGATTCTTAGCAGCAGCATAATCAAGAGAGATACAGCATCAAATTATAGAGGCCATAAACCAACCATAAAGGGAAACAGCACATCACTAGACCCATTCAATGGCAAACGTTCTAATCCAGCAGATTAGCTAGAGCTAGTAGATCTAGCCTTTGTTCTGAGAACAGCCCCCAGTAAAAAACACTCTTCTTTAACAGTGTTCTGAAGTGACACACAAAGGATAAGATCCCAGCACATTACCAGTGAAAACAAGTGAGTATACAAAATATATAAAACAGTAAATATACCTTTTTCACATATACAAGGGCAATTACAGGAAAGGTACCTGAAACAGATGTGGGTGCATAAATATCTAGAAAATCTACTGTTGCACAGCATTTACACACAGATTGCCAGAAAACATGTGCATCCTGCTAATTGCCCATGACAACTCATAATATTTCACCAAATCTGAATTTTCATTTGACAGTCATATTGGCAACAAGTAAAACAAAAATATATTTCCAAAACTTCCCAACAGTTCTTCCTAGTGGGTGATTAATAATGTTACAAGTTTTCACAGCCCTTCTAGAGTACTTCACATGTGCTCTTCACTTGCAGATATTTTATCCATGTGTTGCACAAAGACATGTAAAGTAATAAAAGCTTTTCAGATTTCCTTAATATTTGTGCTACCTATTCAGTGAGCCATTTCAGCATGCCTATAGACGCATGTGTTTTTTAAACAGGAATGAACAGTGCTATGGCAAATACTGCTATAATTTTGTGATTCTTTTGCAAAAGTTATTCTTCATCCTGTGGCCAGTGAAATCCTAACATATAATACGACAGCCATGCTAAATCTCCATAATGGCTAGTGATAAAGTAATTCATTAAGAGGGAATTTTTTTTTTTTCATTTTTTCGTGTTTTCACTATTGAAGAGAGGTATAGAAACATATGATTGCCATTGTAAATTATCTTATAAATTAAGTGTGCTGATATTTGGTGCCAACTGCTTTTTTTTTTTTTTTCGTCCTGATTAAGTTTTTCATTTGTTTAGGTTTTTTAATTTCTCTCCACAGATCTGCAGTAAGTATTCAATATGAAAATCCTTGAACTTGATGTTGGAAAATGCCTACTGCTTTCATACTGAAAAGTGTACCATGCATTCCTCCTCCTCTGATGTTCCTTGATTTTCAGTACAAGAACGAATTTTTTGCTTGCATGGTATGATGAGCTCTCTTAACAGCCATTTTGAAATGAATTGCCAAAATCTTTTTGCAAGTAAAAAACAATAATGAACTTCCACTGCTGAATACTTATTAATGTATCCAATGACAGCAGCAGATGAAAGACACTGTATTTCCCTGTGATTAAAATTTATGAGTTCCAGCTTACTACTTGGCCATTCCGCTTTGTGGAACTGAGCCAGTTCTCCTTAGAAGAAGAAGATTTGCTGTTATGTATTCCAAGTGCTTCTTTAAAAATGTAAAAAAAAATTTTAAAAAAATTTAACAATCTGTTCTTCCTGCAGCTTGAATGACAGAATATCTGGCATAATGGCCACTTCATATCTGAGTTCCTGCACAGCTTTTTGATGCTTAGCATATGTGCAGTCTGATTCAAGTGCTCATAAGATATTGATCCTTAAAGGATGTAGTGCTCACCCTCAATCTGTGTAACAACCCAGTGGGACTACATGCAACTAACAAGCTTGGGCTACCCTATCAACAGATGTCTAAAGATACAAGTAAATACAAATAGCTACTACTTCAGAATAAAATAATATTTGCAACGTATTTCTTTTAGAGTGAGAGATATGTCCCTAAACAAACTGACATTCATCACAATTTTTAATCCCAGTGTTCACCTATATTCATTCCCCTTTTAGAATCACTGATCATGATTTCATGGGTTTCCCACACCCACAATTAAAAATATTTGGGTTTGTAGTAATTAATGTCATCTACTACTTCCAACAGCTCTAAATAAGTACTGCTATAAATTCAGATTTCTTTAAAAAATGTTACAACAAGAGCTACAGATTCATATCACCTTCATTTCAACTTTAGGAAAAGAAACTGAAGGGGGAATCTCATTGCTGGTTTCAGATATCTATTGGAAAGGTATGAAGAAGATGAAAGCAGACTTTATCTCAGAGGTATGCAGTGAAAGGAAGAATGGGAAAAGTTGCAACATGGAAAATTCTGATCAGATGTTAGAAAAAGAATGTTCAATAGAAGAGTAATGAAAAATTGAAGCAGGTTGTCCAGAGAGGCTGTGAGAGCCTTACAAATACTCAAAGCCCAACAGGACAAGGCCCAGACAAACCTCATCTTGATTGACCTTGGAGGGTATATCAGGGAGTGAATGTTGTGTGTGTTAAGAGTAGATAACCTGCAGAGGTTCCTGTAAACATAAATTTATGAGTTTTCAATTTTAAAACAAGAATTCTGCATATAGGTAAGCCCACATGCAGGCTCAGTATCCCTGCTTTCCAGAATTTCTCTTAGCTTTCCAGCAGGTATCAGCAAATGTGCAAACATTTTATCCTTTTGTAATGTGTTCAAATGTACTGTAAGATTGCACAATTTCAGGATTAAGAAATAAACCTGAAAATATACAAGTGAAAGTTTTATTGTTCTACATACACACTTTGAAAATAAAGCTTCTCTTTCCCCAGGGAGGACTTGTTTTTAACAAATTAGAAGATACCTGTATTTTTAGAATTGTCATGGTGAAATACTGACAAGTAGAATAGAGTCAGTTGTGTTCAAAGGATTCCTCATAAGGTGGGAGCTCTTTTCAGTTTGGGGTTTTTTTCAGTGGGTTGAGTGAGTTCTATTCAGTTTTTTATTCTTTGGATTTTTGGCTTTGGGGGTTTAAGTAGTTTAAGTAATTTTGAAAACTTACTATCGTATTCCTGGACTGACATCAGTCTTCTTATGCCATCCAAAACACTACATGAAAACATCTTTCTTTACAGAACAAATTGTGTAAACATAGACATAGTAATTTTTCTCTCTTAAATCAAAAGATGCCAGTGAAGTTATTAAAGTTATCACCTTGTGAGTTCCTTTTATTAAAGTATTAAGGGCAATTACCAGAAAAAAACCATAATATATCACCTTTTACAAAACATGGCTTCATATTATCAAGTCTTATAAACACCGAAGTCCAAAATCATTATAAATAAGGGAAAGTTAATTAGGTGTCTATTAAACATGTACTTCTATTACTCCCTAGACTCCAGTGCACTACATATAGACACCTCTATATTTCTATAAATGCTTAGTTAGGATGTACACTTGAAAGTACTCCTCAGACCTTTGCAGTGCCATTAAACATCATTACAACATTACTGTTTCTTTATCTTTTGTTTCTGGTCATGTATGACAAGGACCCTTAACCACAGAAAGAATTTATTTCAATTGAGATAGCAACATATGAAATGTCAAAACACAAGGCAGCAGAATACTTGCAAAGTGTAAGGCACTTATATTTCCTTATCCATCATCATAGTGGTATACTAGAATTTTTAAGTTATTATTATTCATTTATTGATGAAACTCTAACCAATTTCAAAACCATTAAAGCAAACAAAAAATAAAATATCTCTTAAACCTTGTCTAACTGCAACAGGGTTTTGGTGGCTCTGATGAAAATATTAGCAATACATTAAATTACAGAGGTTCAAAGTACATGTTATTTAAAGCTATGGTTATATTGTCATTTAATATAAAACAATTGATAATTTAATAATTTAATATAAAACAAATTATACTGGGAATTCACACAAAAAATATAATACAGTAGCTGTAAAAACACTTAATCCTTCTCATTTCAAATAAGGATCCTACTTACTTTTAAATTCAATATATTTACATAAAATTGATAGCAGTCACATAGTTACTAAAGCCTTTTAATTATGTGCTCTTAATCATCTTACAACTTGACAAAGAAGCGTAAAACAAAGGCCATGTGTTATTGCTTTCCAAACATATCTCTCCCTATCTTTTTCCACACAGAACACAGTTTAATTTTAGGGATGGTACCAGAGGCTAAAACTAAAGAGGTATTGATAGAACACAATCTAACACTATTAGGATGCCCAGGATTTCCTTGGAAAAAAAAACTAGGCTTTAAACATCCAACACAGTTAATAAATACACCCTAGGGGAAGAATTAAAATAAATAATAAAAAATCTTGGTGACTGAGCCTGATTCAATGTCATTCATTAACTCTACTACAGAGGTTACATGTCCCAACTTAAACCTGAGTGCACTTCCAGGGATGAAATTAGAACAAAGACATTGCAAAATACGACCCACTGTACACCACTCACTTAAACCAAACTATTTTATGTGCTATAGCTTCTGATTTCATGCTGATACTTTGCTTAGCAGACAACTTGGCAAAAATGTAAATGATCTTTAATCACGGTTTGAGTTAAGTTACATCCTTCATCAAAACAATAAACTGACAGCATCCCTAAGTCAAGGTACAGCTACTCAGAGCCATTGCCAAATAAACCATCTATCATGAATAAAAAAATATGCCTTTTCATTGAGTGGAGGCATGCTGCCATATGCAGAAATAAGACACAAAATGTTGTAGCCTGTCTGAAACAGGCCTATTCTTCCAATCATAACACGGAGAAAATTCAGTCAAAAATTCCCAAATAGTTCTCTCTGCTGGAAGTCTTAAGTCACTATTAAAAGCAATGCTATGGGGATAAGAAGATCAGCAGGTATCAAAATAGTGATAAATATTAAGAGCAGACACCTTGGGCCTGCATCACTAAAAGTTACCAAAAATTATTTGCTTCATTATATCACTAGATTAGTGAAGATAAATAGAATTGCACAAATACTAAAGTTAAGCATTACCTGAGCTGTTTTGTGATTTTAGGTTTTAAACACATTCCAACATTATAGTAAATTTGACTTCTGCTTCTATCATGCAAGTGACACTAGTCTGAATTGATATGCTAAACACTGAAAATAAAATATTTGCCCTTCACTACTTCACCAATTTTTACAAATTTTGAAAGAAGTGAAAACTTTTCACTTACCATTTTGCCTGCTAACCAACAGATACCAGGTCTGTGAATTGTGATTACAACTTAATTTCACTGGTTAGCACACACCTCAAAGAAGTTCTATATAAAGGAAATAGAATCATATCTTTGAGTAGCAACACAGATTAACCACTCTTTTAAAGTGAAAGTCTTGCAGATGGACACTTTATTTGGTCAGCTCTCATTTCTCAAGCTACAGTTGCCAGAAACCCTTCTATTCCTAAAATGACTCTATGGGAATAAATTCCCAAAATTATGGATGCAGAGTAATTTTTTAAGTTCTGCTAGCAGTAATGGGACAAGGGTGAGGTAGTCCCTTAATGTAATTCTGTGAAAGCACACTTCAATAGGTTGCAACATGTCAGTATTAGAGCTCTCCTAATGCATATTATCAGTAGAGATACAAAAGTGGAGAGTTATTTGATTTAAAATTCTATTTTAGCGCATTTATTTTATTTACTGTTATTGGCCTTTATTTGTAACAGCGACAGACAAAACAGTCACTTATGTGACTTAGACACCTAGCCATCCCATTTTCACTCTACATGCTCCAAAAAAAGGCAGAGAACTATATGAAATACTGATGATTTATCTTCAACAGAGCCACTATGTGACATCTCAATCTGTTGAGACATATCATAAAATTACCACTGTAGGCCACTTCAAAATTATCCTATTTTCTTTCATAGCAGCATGTGGGGGAAGGATATGTTTTGCCTCCTCAGTTCTTGCACCTCCTCACTGTAAAGATCTTTGTTGAGTCAAAATATCTATGACAGCAGATTTCATTGTCATCTACTTTCAACATTAATTTCCCCAGAGACAAAAAACAATTGATTTTTATGGTTTTTAGGCTACTTCGTACTTTAACTGAGATGTTCCTGTCTTCACACCTATGACTCAGTTGTGGTAACTCTCCTCCAGGGCGCCATTAGTACCTTCACACCCACCTGAGGGATCATGTCTGCTAATGGGCCATCAGGGATTCCAGAAATATGCTATGATTGACCTCACATAGTAAATCACCAATTGTGAAAGTCCCCACCCTGGGGGAGGGACTGGGCATTCCCATCTGAGCCCAAGCATATATATGCTTGGGGTTTTGGGACTGGCACCTCTCGTCAGATCCAGAGAAGGACCAGAGTCTCAACTGGACTGCAACCATCATTTTCGCCAGCAGATTTCTTCTTTCTTTTTATTTTGAACTCAGGAGGGCCTTGTGATGTTCAGCACAGGGGATATCGAACTCCATTCTTCTCATGCCTCATGGTGCCGGGCTGCACATCTGTTTTTGTGGGTCAAACGGATTTTTCCTTCTGTATCTATTGTGATCTTTTTATTAAATTGTTATTCTGACTTGCAATACTATTCTGAATTGGATTCATTTCTCCTGCTGGTTTAACTCTAAGCCAGCACAACGGGAAATGTAAATAGAAGGGGAATAATAATTTTTTATATATGTATGTATTTATTCTGAGTAAAGTTTGACAGTAAAAAATATCTTGACAGACCACCACATTGCTAGCTAGACCAGTACATTTTCTCATTCACATGAATTAGTTTGAAACATTTGAAAGATCATATATAATTTTTGATGGTACATCCCATAGCAAGACATGTAGGTTAACCTAAGGCTGGATAATGGTTTTGCTAGTAGGAGTTTTGAGGAGTTTTAATACCACTTAAGTGGTATTAAACATCCCTAGATTAAATAAATATGTGATAGATGACAACACAGGAATGTTTAACAAGCATTTTGTCAGTATTCAAAACTTAGCTGATTTCTAACACTGTTGTAGGAATACACAGAGCACTGAGAGTCTCAGTGTTACTTAAGGAGTCAAGAGTTGTCAGATTGTCAAAAAGATTTCATTTTAGGCAGAAGACGCACATGGTGTCGACAACTGCTTTCACGCAATGGTAAACCAATGGCAGGCATACTTTTTGGCTTTGTTATTAACAGATTACTGCAGGGGATGTAAGAATGGGAACACATTCTTCAATGACAACTGGAAAAAAGCATGAGCACCAAAAGAAAAAAAAAACACAACAAAGGTATTGCACCTTGCAAAACAGATATTCAAAATTTGGGTTTTATATTGCAGAGAGAAATTAAATTATTAGCAGTTTTCCTATGTGAGTTTCTAAGAGATCAATGTGTACAGTAAAATTTTATATCAGCACAGCTGTTCATCTTTTCAATCTGCTATTAAGGAGTATTAAATCATATCTACTTAATTGTAAAATATGTTTATATACAGCAATATAAGTCCAGGAGAATATATTGTAATGCCAATAATCCACCAAAAACTACCAACTCTTTTTCTTTTACTGTTTGCACAATCTGTAATTCACAAAGTCTTAGAGGCTTTTAACTAATGATCACAATTTTTGATCTCCAGAAAATTGTTATGGCATGTGTAGAAATGACATTCATAAGAATCCTTACCCTCTTAAAATAGAAATTAATTTAGTGATTATACTGTGTATTTAAGAAAAGAAAAAGGCATCACTTAAACTTCATCAAAATTGGTTGATCTAAGTAATTGTCATCTATATTCAGAACAGCATGAAAGATGTTCCTGAACATAAAAGAATGTTTCATGAATGCATTTGCAGCCTGACATTTATTTCAGTATATTGCATCATTAATTATTGTTTTATAATCTCTACTAAGATCATTTGTCACTCACTTAAATCTCAAGCCTTCTGAAAGTGACAAATCTTTTCTCCTCTATTTCTAAGTACTGTTGAAGGTATTAAAAAAAAAAAAAAAAAAACAAAAAAAAACAAAAAACAAAAAAAAAAAAAAAAAAAAAAAAAAAAAAAAAAA
>VXAU01003663.1:724861-746095 GCA_013399695.1 Formicarius rufipectus | reverse complement strand
GGTGGCGGGGAGGGGGGATTGGTGGGGGTCAGCAAGGGAGGCAGCGGGCACACAGAGGGTACAGTGGGTGCCTGTGGAACAGGGGAGGTGGAGGAACTGAGGGGCTGAGTGTCAGTGGAAGACGGTGCTGAGAGCCCAGGATCTGTGTCAGGCTGTCCCTGAGGCTCGAGGGCTTTGCCAGAGCCGGCGCTGCTGTTGACGCTGAGCGCACTGTCTGGGGCTGCGTCTAGGCCGTTGTACTCATTCAGCAGAACCTTCTGTAACATGCAAGTGGTTGGTTTCTTCTTTTTAACACCACTACATGTTGGCTGTATGGAATTCTCTTTGTATTCCCTAATTTCAGCATCACTGCAAGGCTTCTTATGCACACTTAAGTCTAAAACAGATTCCCAGGGAACCTGAGTTTTACTTTTGACATCAGATCTTTGTTTCACACCACTGGATAAATCCAGTGGCTGCTGGTTGCACACACTGCCAAAAGTTGGAGCTGCTGTCCATTCTTTTGATATTTTATATTCTTCAAAGCAAAGAGGGCTCAAAGTCTCTTTGTCCTCCCTTCCAGTCAAGCTCCAAGCAGGTGAGTTGCTGTGGCTTTCTAACTTTGGCATTTTTGAGCTCCGAATATTATCATTCCACATATTTTTTCCCTCACCTGATTTAACAAAGTCTCGAAGCACTGGACTGTGCTGTGGAGAACTGGGAGGGGAGCTGGTCCTTCTTTTAAATCTACTGGATACCGGAGACAAAATAGGTGATGATGTAACAGAAGGTCCTACTTTAGGGATTTCACTTGATGGAGTTATCTTCTTATTGTCCTGTGTCTGAAGAAGCTGCTTTAATTTTGATGACAAATAAACCCCTTTTTCTTTAGTAAAAGATAAGCTTTCTGTTGAAATGCTAAGAGGAAGATTTAAAGAACTTGTAGGAATTACAGGTTCTGGGTCTATTTCAGTCTTTATTTTTGGTACAAGAGGAGGGCTGGCAGTTCTTCTCTTTTTGGATTCATTGCTCCCACTGCTAGAGGACTCCTTAGGAGGTTCACTCACATGTGTTTGTGTAACCTTTATATTTGAGGAAATTTCCACCGTGACCGGACTGATTATACAATTCAATCCATACAAGTCTGCAGAGTTGGACTCCATCTGAATCACATCACAATTGCTAGTGCTGCTGTTGGACTGAATCTTACCATCAATGTAATAATTTAAATTCTCAGAGATATTGCTGGAAATATCCATAATATAGACATCATCTACTTCCCCTTCCTCCTCTATCTCTGTGCTGGCTATGTACACACTCTGCACTGGTGGGGCCAGCTCTGTTGGAAGCGGGGGCTCTTCGGTGAAGAATCCTTTTCTCCTCACCCCTTTGGGAATAAGATGACGCTCGTGAACTCTGCGCTGATGCCTCCGCATGTTGGTGTGAGTTCCAAACACCTTTTTGCAGTACTTGCATGGGTGCAATTCTTTGGGCTCCTTGTTTTCCTCAGCAAATACAGAGTTTGACATTTCTTGGGAAACCTCCTCAGAATCCAAGACAACAGAGTCTTGCACAAGACCAGAAACATTCAGGTCGTCTTTAAGACCATCATCCACAATCAGTTGGTTGTCAGCAACGTTATCCAAGTGCTGGGATGACGTCAGTGTCAGGAAGGGTTTCCGTTTGGGCCCAGCCTCATGGCGACGCTCGTGCCTTCGACGGTTAATCTGGGTACCGAAGGCCTTCCCGCAGTAGCGACACTTGAAGGTGTGGTTGAGGGTGGATATGTGGATATGCATGTGGCGCTCAAGTCCTTGTTTTGTCGTAAACTTCCTCTCACAATGCTGACAGGGAAACATGAATGTTTCCTGAACATCACCGTTGGATTCACCTCTTGCTTTTGGAATTTTCACCACAAGCTTTTTCTTTGGAGAATTTTCTGGAGATCCCTCTGACGTACTCTTTTGTTCTTCTAAAGAGTCTAACTTTTCTTCACAGATCAAAGGCATTTCAGCATTTTCTTTAGGTATATCGGTATCTTCTATCTCCTCTTCATCTTCCTCTTCTTCATCCTCCTCCTCCTCCTCTTCATCATCTAAATCATCTGATGCACAGTTTACTGCTTCTCCTTGTTTGTCTTCAGTTACCGCTTGCAGTTCATTGGTTGGACTAGGAATCATCAGCTTTGGAAGCACATCTTGATTTACCATTTCCTGAATCACAGCTGTTTGTTCCAGAGACAGCACAGCAGAAGCAGAAGGTGTTTCATCTTCCTCTTTATGACCTGAAACACAAGCAAAGCATGAGGTATTTTTACTAAACACTTCAGAGTATGCTACAGCTTTCTTCTCCCTTTTCCTAAAGCACAACAGTGGTGCACATGTTGTGCAAGCAGAAGGGACCACAAAATGAAGGTATGGAAAAAGCTACAGGTCAAAAGAATTAACACTGCATTTTTTCCCCTCTTAACAGTGACTTCTGCTAACGAGCAATAAACAATGACTGTGTAACTAAGCTCCAAAGACAGTATTTTCAGAATAAGGACTTTGCTCTCCTCTTCTGTTCTAAGGAGCTTGAGTTTATGTCTAAATTTTGCAGAACATTAATTTTTCTTGTGGCCTAAACATGCCAAAGTATTCTTTGATTCAAAATGATGGTTAGAAGGACAAAAATAAGATACTTGAGCACTCACCCTCTTTAGAATCCCTCATATCTGCAGAAGGAGAATCCAAATCAGCCTTTTTCTCTTTTGTATCTGCTGCTTTCTTTCCCTTGTTTTTACCTTCCTGAGTCTTCTTCTTTCCTGGGGAGGAAAAATCCCAACACTTATTATTCCTGTTCAATAATTCTTAGTTAGCAGTTTAGGAGTATAACACACTTCTGTAGAGACCCTGTTTCCCTGGGGAATACAAACGATTAGTAGAACACACAGCATTCAGGTAAAGTAGCCTCTAGAGTCCAGAAAAAATATAATTAAAGATAACAATGAGTTTCTAAAAACCTCAGACCAAAATACTTCCCACACTTTCAAAGCAAGAACAAACTATAGGAGAAATGTTCTGTCCAGGGTGACCAGCTCACATCAGGAAGTTACCCAATACTTTGTCATGGCCATTAAATTACTGTATCTCAGAAATACATGGAAAATAGAAGGTTTCTTCATATACTATTACTCCTTAGTATTAATTGGAAAGCTTATGAAATAGAAGCCCACAGAAGTTATTGTAGTTGTATAAACATTCTGAATAATGAAGACAGTTGTAATAAAAGCCAACAAAGCAATAAGACCAAGAGAAGACTAAAAGCACCGTGTGACCAACAAGGCAAAGGCAGTAAAACTGAATGGAACTGAATAACAGCAAAGTATAAAGGGATTCTCTTGTGTCCACGGACACAAACAAGTTTCCTAACACTTTTTGTTAGCAAAATGAAGCAGCAAGTATTAGTTGCAGAGGATGATGAACAAAAAGGATCTGACCAGCAATTCAAGATGTAAACACGTTGAAAATTTCATTTTCCACTGCACTACAAAGTATTGCTAATTTTTTCCATTAGTCTTACAGATTCAGTCCTCTAATATATAGAAATTATGATGATAGTGTAACAACAAATGAAACTTTATGGTCTTCCAACTGAATTCACTGCACAGACCACACTCTCCACACAGAATGCAGAGAACTCTGTCTCTCCTCTGAAACTTCCCATTTCTACCCAACAGCTCTTGGGCATGAAAATTTTCTAGAAACAGCAATCCAAATTCCTCCTTTGCCCCCTTTAACATACAAAATGTTACTTGATAATGCACTGCCCCTTCTGTCTGATCCCAAGTGTCTATCACAGCCCTAAATCTATTTCCTATTTAGAAGGACATTCTTTCAAGTCACAATCCTGTCAAAAAGTTCCTCCTTTTTACCCCTCAAAAATATTTTTCACATCCTGAGCCAAGAAACTGAAATGCCTTTTAAAAAACATGTTCCTCTATTCAAACTGAGACGCTCCAAGTACAACCCCCCAAGAGAGAAGCTCAGAGACAGGTCAGCTTTAAAAGGAAACATCTGTTTTGGTTTGAACATTCTATTCTATGTAAATAATTACCTCTATTTCCGCTCAAGGAGCTCAGATTTCACAGGCCATGCCCAATGTGTTTTGGTTTCATGTACATAATGAACCTTTTTTATCTTCTTAGTCCAATTTAACAGTTTTTAGTCTCATAAACTGACAACAGTAACTCAGAATGGATTTTTGTCACCTTTGGAACACACAAAGGGCACCTGCCCTGAAGCAAACTGACAGTTATCTCTGAATATCCTCAAATATTGAAACAACACCCACATCGAACCTGCCAGAATGAACCAACACAGGATTATATGAACAATGCAATACTGAATTATCATTTCAGACCAAACACTTGCAATTTTCAGAGGATTTAGCACATATTTGAGTGTTTACACAGGCACAAAGTTTAACTGCATCTTTACTTGACAGGCTCCTGAATACCGAACTTGAACATGATTTCTTTCTTATCAGCACCTCTAAAGTTCAGAATTAGAAGCAGTATTACCATGATCTGAGTATGAAGAAATTCAAACATGCCTCCAGAAATATCTGCCAAGTGACCTGAAATTGCTCTGGGAGTGTACAGTAACACAATCAAACAGTTCCATTTCTAGTGAAAAGGTGCAAATTCAAAACATTCCTAGGGAATCAAATATGCATCACAACACACCTTATGAGTGATATAACAAGCCATATTTCATTGTTAGAACCTTAAGAGCTGTCAAGTCTTTTGTAGACCACTTACCATCTGCAGACCAACATCAGTATCTTGACTTAAATGACAAACTTCTGAATTTATGTCTCTCCAGGAGGATTGGTGCACAGGCACCTCTCACATGCCAGCCCTGGTTGGACTTAGAGACACTATTTTACAACATGGCACAGCATATGATGAACTGACCAGACAACTCAACACCTAATTCCACAGCAGCACTGAATTTCAGCATAACAACAGGTTACTGTCAGTTCAGACCAAGACCAAATTAACTCTTTCTTCTAACAACATGGGAAATACATTTCAAGTGTGAACTAAAGTATGTAAAGGCAACACAAATTCAAAGTGCTAAAGAGTGCACAAGTGTCCCAAAATGTCCATTTAGAGAATACATCACTTACAGTACCCCAAATCCAATTCTAATCTGGGAAATTACTACAATAGCAGGATGTGCATGCAAAATTGAGTTACTTATGTCACATACTGATGAAAACATGATCATTTGCAAGTTCTCCTGCCACACTCGTAACAAGATGCAACATGCTCACAATGCAACCTGCTCTGTGATACAGCTGGAGATGTTTCAAGTTCTTGGCCATTAAGCATCAACGTACTTGAAGAGAAGATTCGCCAAGTGCCAAGCCTGCCTTTTCTCAACAGTGAGCAAAATTGCTTGTGTAGGCACAGCATTTCAAATGTGTCACACCAATTTCTGATACACAGTAATGAGAGACACAAAGCCGTTGTTGGTATTTTCCTTTACCAGATTTAGTTTATTCTAGTTAGGAACTTTCCTTCAAGCATGGCAAGGACTGCCCCAGATGCATCATTTCATGGCCCTGAACGTTCAAAAGTAGATGTCCAGAAGAGAATGTCAGCACAGAATAATAGTAAAGTGATACTTCATTGAAATGCTCTCCCAGCTATCACATATCTGGAGTTCAGGAACTTCTGAAGATACTTAACAGCTGTTGAGACTTCCTCCCATAACTTCTTGAACTAATTTTTTGATTCATGTAAACCCAAAAGAGTTGCATCATTTTCTTCCTGCAGATTTTCATGAAAAACACAACCTATGGATATCAGAGTAGCCCAAATCTGTCCCTGAGTTTTTCTCACAGTTTCAGTGGCCTGGAACTAAAAGAAACCTTCAGGAGATGGGAAATGCCTCAGAACACAGAACCTGGTGGAAGCCTGAGTATAAGTACACACGTGCACTTACCATCAGGTTCCTGAAGGGTCCTACATGGCTGCTACGGCCAGCTGGATCCTCCACTTGGTCTAAACAAGAAAGACACAGGAATGAAGCACAGGGAAAGTGAAATGGAAACAATGACAAAAGAATAAATGAAGGGTAGAACTTAATGTATGTGGATGTGCATCAGAAGAATTGTAAAGGAAAGATGAAAAGGAAAATGAAAGAAAGAAACAGATGGAAAGTAGGTTCTTGTCTACTGTGACGAAGATCAAAAGAGGACTGTATCAACTTGTATTGCAGCTTTAAACAGGGTTCCTTTTTCTCCCCTCTCCTTCACTGATGTAAGATAGGAGCATTATCTGCCTTTACACCTTTACAAGACCCATGTAACGCTGGCAGTAGAATGAGATCTACTGTGCAACGTCCAGATAATCAGTACTCCCACTAATTTTGGAGAGTTCAGATGACAACAGAGTAACAACATAAGAGAGAAATAATCTTTATTTGCCCATGCCTCATTTTATTGATCAAACTAAGACACCTCTAAACAACCTACAGTTACCCATGCTGATTTTTTTGTTAAGCAAAATACTACTGAAACAGTTAAACCACTGAGTTATTTCTGGTGGGATGGGATAAGCACACTCAGATGGCCAGGAGAGAAGATGTTAAACACAGTCTTTCCATACACTTGGAGCTGAACTCTATAATTAAATATTGCCCAGTTGCACAAGATGCTATTATCTTTAATAACCTTTAAGTGCAGCACAAGACATGTTCTCAGTTAAGATCATAAAGTAAGGAGGACACTCACATCTGAGCACAAGCACTGGTTCCATCACTTCCAAGGAATACAGAAGGCAGACATTTGCCGCCCCAAAACCTTTGTGTTAGTAAGGGAAAAGAATAATTGAGTTGAAATTACTGGTGCTTCTTTGAGATCTGTAGCCAACAACTGCAGCCCAGTCACACATCCAGTCCACACTCCACCTGCACTGTACCACACATACCTGCCCAAATCTCACGTTTCCTGGAAAACAAGGGAGAAACTCCCCCAGAGACCCTCTGAAAATGACTGTTAGAGCACAGGTGAGGGTGGCACTTTGAAAGGATATGGCTGAAGGGGAAAGATACACTGCTGTGTCATACTCAACAACACCCCACAGCCCCATGATGTGAATTACAGTGTAAAATTATAAACTCACCACTTAAATAGTTTGCATCAATCCCATGCAGTAGCTACTACTTTTCCATAAATCAACTATTACTTTTTTCCCCTTCATATTAAAAAAAAAAAGAGGGCAGTGAAGAGAATGAACTAAAGTGTTATAATCAAGCTAAAAAACTCACTTCAGAAAATTCAGCAGAAAACAACTTCACAATCATTTCCATATTCTTCTGATTAATAAATTCTAAGATACTGATGCAACTTGAATTTTAATTTGAGAAACAGCTTGTTATGCACCAGAGTTCATCTGTTCCTGTATTCAGAATACTGGTAGGTGCCACGTTGTTTGAAATAGATTCCTTAAGCCTTCAGACATCGGTAAAAATCTTAGTTGTTTCTTCTGCAGATAGGCATTCATGTGTTCATGCCTTTCTCATACAGAAAGCTACACTCAAAAAACAACATAAACTGGTCCAGAAAATTAAATCGAAGTTGTTTTGGCTGGAAGAGCATGGGAAAAAAAAGCAGAAACATGTTGCAGTGCCTTCTCAGAATTGTGTCCAACTCTGAATGGCACCGCACACAGATGTCAAGGACCTTATATATTTAATAAATATAAGCCAGTAATTAAGCAC
Source organism: Formicarius rufipectus (assembly GCA_013399695.1). Taxonomy (NCBI): domain Eukaryota; kingdom Metazoa; phylum Chordata; class Aves; order Passeriformes; family Formicariidae; genus Formicarius; species Formicarius rufipectus. The sequence continues at coordinate 738,344 of VXAU01003663.1, read as the reverse complement.
CAAAAAATGGTATTTTATTCAAAATGTTTACTAAGATGTGAATACTAAGGGTGTTCTTTTAATAGTTTCCTCGGTTTTGCATTTAAGTGTCTTCATTCCACTTTTTGTTTGTCCAGTTCTCCCACTGTTTACAAAACCTTTCATGATTCTCTATCAGCACCTGCTCACACAGCAAAGCCAAATCAAAAGCCACCTGGCTAAATAAAGGGCAACATACCTGTGTGTGAAGGGCTCAGAGCCACTAAGAAAAGCCAAGAACTCTTTAATATTCAGGGAGAACTGGTAGGCACAACATGCCTGATAGAAGTCTAAATGTATAAATATGTACAAATATTTGGGGATTATTGGTATTACAATGGGCATGACAGAAATTTGCTGTAAACATAATCTCGAACCCACAAGGTTATACAAATATTTTTTTAAAGATCTAAGCCAAGAGCCACATTTTGAAGGATACAGCACAGGTTCACTGCATGGCTGCTCATTATTTTGGCAGCAGGGTTGCCCTTTGAGCACCAGTTTCACAGCCCCAGCATCTGCCCCACAGAACATGTGACAGCACCCACCAGCTCAGGGACTGTGGTAATTGTGATCTAGGATAGGTGAGGTTTGTAGAATGAGCAATAATTGTAAAGTAAAAGCAAAACTAGTAGGTTTAAGTCACAAGGATAGTAAGTATTAGGCTGGGCATTAAAAAGACAACAACCTTGGAAAAAAAAAAAAAGCCTCAACGATTCTGCTTTATTTAAACAAGCATTGCTTAAATGTTGTAACATCAACTTCCAATAGCTCTTCCATAATATTACTGTTAATACAACAATATATTAAAGTTCTTTTTAAGTATTAGGTATGAAAACATGCAGCAAAAACGTGAAATGTAAATGCCTTTTTACCGTTTTCCTCAGCTTGCCATTATGAGTAAGTGATGGGGCATTTTCTTTGCAATACCATTATAAAGTTATCAGATAAAACTAGTTTTTGTATGCATAACTTCAGGTATTGTTAAGCAAATTAAACATTAAAATTGAAATGAGCACTTTGACAGTATACAAAAATCATCACAAGAGAATTTTAACCTCAAACTGCTGACAACCAGGAGAATAACTTAGAAGCTACATAAGATCGTAGTTCTGTACAGTCATTCTGCCTAATCTTAATGTATCAAATGATTGTAAAGGTGGAGAGGCAGAATACAGAGCTGTACACTTTGGGAAAAACGGGAAACTTGAGAATTATCTAAAGAATAAGGGCAAAAGCAGTGAGCAAGTGTTCTGCTAGTTCTTTCCAGCAGAACTTGCATCTCCTCTTCCTTAAAAAGACACTTTCAAGCTTACGCAGTAGGAGCAGGGGAAAGAGGAAGCCAAACTTCACAGCAATCCTATTAATACCAAACTGCCTGTTATATAAGCCTATTGGTACCCATTAATCATCACTTCACTCACACACAGTAGCACTTAAATCACTGCATTTTCCAACCAGATTGAACGGGGCATAACAAAGGCTCGCCTTGGGAAGGTGTTTCAGGACACTCAGAGGCACAAGCACATACACTTAACTGGGGATGTGTATTAAAGTGTTTGTGCCAAGCATTAAATACCCATTTTGCAAAGAAGAAACAGAGCAATGCACTGACAGAGGCTGTTACAGTGATATTTGCATAATAATGAACTTGTTACCACTGAAAGCCCAAGAAAATTCTGAGCTGGGCTATTTAAAATACCAACTTCTGCAAATGTTCGGCAAAGTCTCCACTGTAATGACAGCACTGAAGATCATGATACTGTATCTCACCACAAACTTCTGAAATTAGCTAACAATCAGTACAAGAAACGGTAGGATGGCATAGGTGTGCCATGCCAACAGAAAGAAACAATGCAGCAGTTTGCAAGGAGCAAGAGAATATACTGCCATTATATGGCACTCTTCATGAGCCCAGACAAGCTGAAGCTATTCACAAAATTCAGAAAAACAGATGGAAAAAAAAAAAACCTCAGGTTGAAAAATTCTAAGATTGACAAGCCTATGCTGAATGTGTGGCATTACACCAAACCCTACAAATTGAAATAGGAGCTGTCTCAGTCTTATGTCTTGTAAATTAAATTACCTACCATAACTCTCTACCAGAAGAGAGACAAAAGTATCTGTATCACCTGTTTGCAATAGGATGCCATCTACCTTCGCAGCAGCACATCATTCCAATTCCTGGCACATTATGACTCCCAACTAACCTGTGTGTGTATCCCAGGAAGTCATAAGTTTATAGACTACAAGACTCACTCACCCATAATGACTTAAATAGGACAGAATGTCACCTAATAGTTCCAAAGCACGGCAAACACGGGGTTACTTCCATGCAATTTTAACCACATATCAGCTGCGATGAAACAATTCAGTATAAATAATCAAATACAGAACCATTATCTTGTCAAGATTTAAAAATGTTATTTCTGCCCCTACACCAGTATTTCTAAACAGTAGAAAGAGCACACAAATATGCAACCAGATTTGCTCTAAATTTTCTCAATCACTTCAGCTCCTTGTGTATTCCTGCTTCCCACCCTTCCAAATAACACAGTATCCCCCATTTACTACAAATTCCTTGCAAGTAACTCAATAGCTGCCACACAGACACAGCCAGTCCAGGACAAAAAAGACATGAACATTCCTCTCTGCACTTCTCTTCCACGAGCTTTTGTCTTGCTAAGTATTAAAATAAAGCAGCATCAAGAGAAATGTCAGCTGGCGGAGACATTTTCCAAAAATAACTGCTGCTCTCTATATTTAGCCATTTTTTATGTACAAATCAGTTAAAAATAGAGCACCCAAATTGTGTAAATACAGAGAATCAGTATAAATTTAAATCTCCTCTTTAAGCAACAGATTTTATCTAAGTGCAGAAAGTGTTGCTTCTACATTCTCTAGAGCTCTCCCCAAAATGTTTGGCTGACCCAGAATTGAAGCTACACACAGATAATTAAGTAACAGGTATTTTGACAGCATGATTTACAATATAATGCAAATGAGAGATGACTTTCACCACTACCTGGACCACGAAGTTTAAAATTATCACTATAGATCTCTTTGCCTTTATGTATAATAAATAACTAATAAATGATCTATCATGGCCCTATTTGGAGCACTGAACAACTGAGAGGTTTAGATCTGGGGGTTTAGCTATATTGTCTTTAAAAGTGGCCTTAGACCTTTACCTGCCATTTTGTTCTGCTGTTTGATAAATCAGGAATGTTTCAGTTCAGCAGCGATCACACCAAGAGGTGACTTTTTTTTTTCAAGAGGAGGATACAAAGGATTTCTGAGCCCAGGTACAGACCCAACAGCCCTTCACACACAGCTGACCAAGGCGGTCTCTTGTTCTCCAGAGCAACTTTGTTTCCCCACGTCAAGCAGAACTCACGGTCTTAGTGAAAAGCTGCCACTGCCTGGGAAAGCAAACCCAAACAGTTTGTCCAGACCTGAGCTAAGGCTTTGCTTGGAGAACACAGCTGTACAAGGGCTACAATTCCCAAGAAACAGGACTGCCTTTGTGTCAAGTGGAGCCCCGGGATTACTGTAACAGGAGTCTCCAAGGCTGAGGAAACAAGAGCAAAGCCTCTCACAAGATTCAGGATCTGGACAGTGCTGCCACCACATTAAATCCCCCATAGATAAAACTAAACCCCTCAGAACAGCTACAAGATCACACTCAACACTTTGTTTACATTCACTTAACTTTGCCCCGCTATTCATTTTTACCCAAACCACTCCTTTTGTTTACCACATCTACAACATGTCATTTTCAGAAATTTTTCCCCAACAAAACAAAGTATTTCTAGTAAAGTCATCCACTTGTCTTTTGCAATCAATTTCATCCCCCTCCTTGATGTCCGTTCCAGATTTCCTTCCTTTAACCTCTTTATTCTCTTATTTTGCTTCAGTACAACAAACTACCCACTACACTAAGTATGCAGTGTTTTTCCATCAGTCCCCACTAAAAATATTACAGCATCTTCTCAACTGGGTCTCCAACCTAATAAGGAACATTAATAGTTAATAAGCAGCTCCTGTCACAACACATCTGCAGCGTGAAAACTTTGCTTCTATCTGCTAAATTTGGAAATACTCATCTCCTTCCAACTTGAGTGACAATCCAACATCATATGGCAGAATATCACTGCATGTCCTGTCTAATTTGTAAGAGTAGGTAAAGGAGGAGGATAAATATTATGCAAATTCACTATTTTAATTTACAACACAGACACTAAATCATTTTTATCTCTTGAGAAATTATGGAAGATTTGTTTTGCTTCCTCTGTGAAGCAAGGTGGTTCTCTCATTTCAGCTGCAACCCATTGGTATTTTCTTAGAGAAATGCTTGTCAGCCTTCTCTGATAACACAAGATACACTGAACTATCTTTCCAAAGGAACTGTAATCCCCCAGCTGCCTAATCAGTGTATTTCTTAGAGTGCAGCAGAGGACTGTGCTGCAGGACAACAGCAACAGTTGATGCTCACCAGAACAGAACTAACAACAGAAGTTCTAAATTTATAGTACGTCCCAAACCAGACAAGAGCAAATTGCATCTGCTTAATTTATGACATCAACAAAGGACAACAGGCTCACAAAGTCACTACAGGGAATGGCAATTCCCTCCATTTTTCAGAATGAAAGTAAATCCCAGTCAGAGCACAAGTATATTTGTCTTCTGCCCAGTCAACTGATGCAGTCAAGATTAACCCATTCAGATCGAATTAGACTTTAAAGCTGTACAGGTTTTTTGCAAATGCCTGTTTACAGCATGAAAAATCAACTAAAACAGAATACAGAAATCCAATGTCACCATAAAGTAACCTTGACATTTTCATTTGCAAGTAAGGAAGTAGAAGAAAATCCCAGCTCTGGTACAGGAGTGGAGAAAGCAGAAGGTGACACAAGTCAGGATTTGGTAGCTATGGCTAAGTTTTAGCACAAAGTCCACTTTGCTTTTGCAATCTCTGACAAGGGTCCGTAAGATCGGAAATGCTGGACACTCTGCTCTTTATCGGCACCTTTGCAACCAAGTCAATTTTCTACTCAACTCACTGAAACTTGGTATAACCTAGTCCTTGGGAAGAGCCCAGGACAACTCCAAGACTTACTTGGCTAAGGGTCTGAACCTATGGCAAAAGGGGTGTTTGAACATTCTGACCCCAACCACTGCTAGACAGGTCAGCTCTCCTTGCACTGAGCTGCTTTACACCACAGCTGATCATCTACACAGTCTGCAAACTACTGGCAGCAAGGGAGGGAAATCTACCCTGGGCCTGGCCCTGAATAATGGTGATGTAGGAGGAAATTCACGCACATTTCCATGAATCCAGTCACTTTACACCAGGCCTTTCCCATTCAGCAGTCAAACTGTTTCTGACAGTAAGCCAAATAAAACAAGATCCGTATCTCAGACTGGAGTGAGGCATCTGGCTCTCAACACGAGTTAGGATAATGTATAGCTGACTACTCATTTCCATGGCATTTTGCAGCAATAATAATCAAGATGATGGATTTTCAGCTATTATAATACTCTCACTAGAGTAACTTTATGTCAATCAGCACATTAATAATAGTGTGTCTCTGAAGTACTACAGCATTAATCACAGTCAATGAAATGCTCCTGCAGAACTCTGATAACAGTGTGACAACAAAACTAACTCTTAACAGCAACTCCAGTGAGCTTGTGAGTGCTTCTGAAAGTTTCATCCTAAATAACTCTCAGGCTCTGGTGATCCAAATAAATATTGTGATTTCTTAGCCCAGGAGAAAAGTGCATAAAAGGTAAATAAATAATTCCTGGAGAATACACAGACATCATTCAAATTTCTTAGCTACAAATGTTGAAATACTGAGTCTTGTTTCTACAGCTGATAAGCCCAAGCAGAAATTTACAGTCTTCTGTAACATTTTCTTGAGAAATTGACACAGCAAGTGTAGGCCAGTGAGAATTCTGCAGATCAAAGTCATTCCTGCCAATCTGTTTAAGGCTCTTGGCAGAAATGACAAAGTAAATGGAAGGTTTGACAGACTGAAAACACTACACGCACTCCGGGCTGACAACTGGTTTTCTTTTTTGGTCAATTGAAGAAATGTACTAAATAGTTAATAATATAAAGATAAAATTTCTTTGATGTTTTGCAGTTTTGTATTGCAGTGCCTTGAGAATCTTTAGAGATGGGACAAACACAAATTACCTGACAAAGAGGATCTCGATTAAAGAAAAGAGCTCTCAGCCACACAGTCAGTGGAGTCTGCATGAACAAAGCAGCTACCAAACCTCGGAGCACACACGCAAGTTAAATGTGCTCGTTCACCTCTGCATAATGAAGTATAGGCAGCATCTGCATATAAGCCCACAGTAAGACACTGCTGTACACAATTCAAGTAAAATAAATTGTCAGTGGAAAATTCCAGCAAATTGTAATAAAAAAGGCACTAAAAAAGTTTACAATAATTTATGATACAGTATTAATCACACTAATCCTGTTCAAATGGTCTTGAAAAGGTGAAGAATAAAACACCTAGAAAAAAAGCAGCAAAAATGATTAAGAGGTACAGAAAATTCTCACTACAAAGAGAACTTGGAGCCTTCCCTAAATTGACCGATGGTTTTAGCAGGAAGCAAATAAAATAAGAATGCATTGAAAGCCAGTAACTGACTGTACCTTGTATCCACCATAAAACCCAGAGTCTCCAATTAGAAAACAAACACTGAAGTGGGAGATTGCACAGGAGGGTCAGGAAACCACAGAAAGAGCAACAGTGTCCGGTAAAGCCTTGACTTAATGTGAAGTAATGCAAAGCAATTAAAAAAGGATTATTCATGGGAATGGAAGTCATCCAGATTTAAGGGAGATGTAAGACAGCCAGCAGCTCATTGAGTTTGCTCTCTCGTATTCTATAAACAGGACAGTTCTAAATCACAAAATACTTCAAAGAATAAAAGTAACTGTTTCTCTCTGGAAAAAAAGTGTCTGTTCTCCTATTCTGCAGGAATTCATCCCCTTCCTACTTTGGAATAAATCCTCCAAATCTATCTCAAAGCTGTCCCTAAAACAGCAGTTACCAAATTAGCTCCACATCATCTACACAGAAGCGTTTAAATGCTCAGAACACCCTAAGAAAGTTTTAGTAAATTCTAATACAGGAAACTATTTCTACAAGGAAACTGGTATTTCAATAGAACCTTAGCAACTTTATTTTCAGGAAAATTAAAACAGCATTTTCCTAAGAAAAGCAAATAATTTCCAAACACACTGGATTAATTAAAGAAAAACAGCAGTGAAATACAAAGCTGCTTTTCTTTCAGGTCACTCCTTGTTTCAAAGCTAACCCTGATCAACAGGAAAAAAAATTGATTAATACTAGAAAGCTGCTTGGTGCCTTATTTCACTCACACTGGGGGGTTACGTAACTGAAGACAGCATTAGCAAATTTGCTGGGAAATGCCACTACTGTGATCTAGATACACAGTATTTTTTTAACTTGCAAAAAGCAGTCTAAGGGAGTGTGGTTAAAAAAGCAAGAGTATGAAGCAAAACATGGATTGATTTAGAATTTGAATTATCTAATAACACAGGAATTTTTTTCCTGATGGATAACTACACACATGTGCTCCAAGCAGACCTAAGCAGCTAGAAACACAACTTGTTACCGTCATGAGTGTTAAGTTAAAGACACAAAGGCCAGGGAGACAAAGTAACAGTGTGCAAAGTGCTCATGGTACTTATTTGAATAACGATCTGGTACCAGCACTGAGCCCTTACACTGCAGCCCTCAACACGAAATCCAGTTCAACATTGCTTCCAAGGAGCTCTGCCTTCTTGGTGCCCTCATCAGGCAGTGACTTACAGACAAATCTGGGGTCCCAGACCAGAAATATGGGGAGGCCTAACTCCAGTGCCAGCACAGACACAGCGGGACCCTGGTCCAAGTGACATCCCACCCACCTGGGGACAGCCAGGACGAGCTGCACGTGGGGAAGCTTCCAAAAGGAGTGAGCACACTGTGGTGGCACAGCTGAGGCTTCTGCAGAGGAACTAAACATCACAGCCCTCCCAGGACTTGTCATTCCAGCACAGCTCTACATAGGTTCCTAATGTTCCCAGAAATCCAAAACAATGTGACCAAAGCAAACCACTGATGCTTTTCAGTAACTCAGGAAACGTCTGAATGTGCCATGGCCTCCTATTTCCAAAAGTTTATACTCAGAAACAGTTTAAGGGGTCAACACACGCAATTTAGTGTCAAATACTTTTTTTCTTTTCAATACATATGATTCGGTGTTTTATTCCTGAAATGAAGGCTTATCCCCTCCCCTCCCATTCTTAAACCCACAGGCAGGAGCAAGGTTGGAATGAATCACAGCAATTTCCCTGTGCTGATCTGAAAGCTCAGAGCAGCTGTCCTGGAATGGGGGGCGCTGCTGGAGAAGTGAAGATGGGAATGTAAAGCAAAACAAGTCTCCCATTCACAGAGTATCGTATATGAGGGGCAAGAGAAAATTTCCACTGTTTAGCAAACCTCAAATATATTAGATACTCTCCAGAAATAAGCTGCCATGAGAGAGACAGTTACCTTGGCATCCCAAATGCAGCTTTTTAACTAGAGTTGTATAAACCTTCTTGTAAATCAGTGTAATTCAGGGAAATCAAAATAATTAAATTTTAAGGCTTTTTTCCAGATGATTTTTGTCTGACCTCCTCCTTCCTCACTTCTCTCTCACCAGTCATTGGTTAGAAAACTTTGAAGCCTTGAGTTCCCATCTAACTTTTTCATTAAATTTATTTGGAATAGAGCTTAGATAAGAATAGTTTCATGGTATACTTTTTACAAATGTACAACTTACACATCCTTCTGCAAGTTATTCTCCAAATCATACGCAATCATTTTTCTCACAAGCCTTTCTGTTTAGAATCAACCTTTTAAACTTATTCCAAGCACAAGCTTAATAAATTTATGTAACTTAAAAAGGCAATCAGGGCATCATTTGGCTTTCCACCTGTGATGACATCCAGATGCATATTTATGGGACTCTCATGTACAACTAATTAATTGGAACTACGTGAGAATGCCTAAGACAGTATTACCACAAAAACCTGCACAGATTTCCACTATCACAGAATTTAACCTGCTGGTTTCATCCCTATTTTTCCCTTCTCTTCAGAGGCAATCTGACAGTTTCAGCAATACTCACACTTAGAGACAGAAAAAAATACAATATAACTTTTAGGATGGAAGCATTTATTTAGAATCTGGGAAGCAGAGGCCTGAAGTTGCAGCTTACATTCAGACTGATAAAAATCAAGGCACAATAATTCCTTATAACAGATAAAAACCGATTCATAATTCACCCACCCTCATCTCACACTATCTCTGGGCCAGTACTGGTTACTAAGAGTTTCCCTGCAGTTCACGGTCTCCCTGAAACATAGTAAGAACTATGGGGAACAGCAAAGTTGTGACAGCAGTAGAACCATTTAAGGTAACAAAGTTTTAAAAGATTTATTAGCAATGGTTTGAGACTTTAAAACTGGACTGTACTAAATAATCCCCACGGCACAGGTGACCCTGATGAGGGGGCTCTGCCTGCACTACAATAGAGAACTATTTTAAGACTTGACATAACTTCAGAGGTCATTTGGTTCTGTGACAACCCACTCCAGTTGTGTGATGCAGCACATGCTTTTGGAAAAACTCAATTCCAGACTTTTCCCCCTCCTCTTGAGAGCCTGAGGGTGCAGAGAGAGCAGCACACACAACCCTCCCTGCAGATATAGCACAGATTGTGCCACGGGCTCTACTGCGCGGCAGACTGAGAAGTGGAACACAGAGAACAGCACAGCGTGAGGCACCACCACAGACAGAAATAAGCACAGGAGAAGTAAAACAGTGCTCTTCTCTCCCCCCAAAAAAGGCTTTTTTAGAGGAATTATTCACAACATGTACGCAGGGCAAGCTTTTATCCTGGGTAACATCAGTACCCTTATTCTTCCAAAACCAGACTTTGGATCTGCCACATAATCTGTAACAGAAAGGAAATTTTTAGCCTTGTTTGATCACATTTTAGAGTTTACACAGCACCTTAAAGCAGATTATAGCTTGATAAAACCACAGCATATCTTTATATATCACCATCTTTTGTTTGGGTTTGTTTTTTTTTTAATAACGATCTTTTTTTTTTTGAAGAACACTTTAGTTAGTGAAAAGTTACTTTTTTAAGAAAGATTGAGTATGAAGCCAGAGAGTCCAGAAGGTAACATTAATCTTTGGTATTACTGCTTACCACTACAGACTGTTACTGTCATATGCAGAGGAAGAAATGCCCAATGAGATGAACAAAATATCCACACTACTCCTCTAAAGAACACACAAATCCAAATGTGAAGGAAAAACCAAGTTGTTCTACTTTTTCCTTAGAAGGAGAATTAATGCAAGATCTTCTGCTAATGCATTTGATTGAGCAAATTTCCCTATAAGCTTGGCCAGCAGAATAAAGTACATTAACTATGATCTGGGAGAAGCAGATGAGAAATGCTTGACAAAAAAATGCAACTTCAGAAAATGTAAAAGCAACAAAATAAAAATCGCGTCATTTTTCAGCTGGTTGTTGGTCATGCACCAGCAGCTGGCAGATCTTTACCATGTAGTTACCATTGCAAAGATAACAGCTTGCCTCTGATAAAAATCTGTGATGTTCCCCAAGTTCATCACGTTGTTTTCTTTTTTCCTATCCTCATCAATACCCATTTATCCCAATAAAATCCTTTCTAAATTTCAAATGCACTCACCACCTCAGGAACAACACACAATGCTGCAATATGTAAAACCAGATTTTTAAGAACCCCCTCTTCCCTCCAGGACTCCTGAGTTGCTGTGCCTGGTAGAAGGAAGATGGAATGGATTTATTCCAGTTCAGAAAACCTATGGCCATTTCAGGCAGGAGCCATCAAATACCTGGCAGACATAAAGGATGCAGAACCCAAAAATCAAACTATACAAGGGAGAGATGGCATCTGGAGGAAATGCCAGGTAACATCCTAAATATGCTCTAAAGGAGATTATGGACCTTGTGTCAGGGATCACTTTTAAACAAGTCAGATCAAGGTCAAGGAGAACAGTTTAGGCTGGACTTTGGGTCTGCTACAGCTCAGTCAGCTGCTGCTCCTTAAACGCCATCTCCACTTCCCAAATTTAGTCCAGCCTACCTCTTACGGCAACTCAGTCTCACCTACAGCACCTGAGGATTTATTCAGAAATAAAGAGAATTCCTACTGCAACATGGACAGTTTTACAGCAATGTAAGCATTGACTGATTGGGCAAAACCAGCCAATTTTTATTACGTGTGAACTGGCCACCTCTCCTGATCAGGGTTCACGAAATAAATGGCAGGAACAAGGTTATTTGCCAAATGACAAATATCTTACCTGTCCACGAAAAAGGCCGAAAGACTAAAAGTTCAAAAGGATTTTTTTTTTACTGAATACAGAATAATTATGAGCTTTATTAAATAACTGCATGTTCAGAACTACTAATACACCTCTCAAATACTGTCTTGTCTAGTAATTTCTAAGGTATTAAACTGCCAGTTTACTTCTCTGGAAAACATGCTCGTGAAGGCCACACAAATTCACAGTTGCTTGGACTTGGCAGTTCTTACTTCTATTTTCTCCTCAATATGTAAGAAACAACGTGCAGCACAGACCAAAATAAAGTTCATTAAGAAATAATGCATTCATCTGTTTAGGTCACCAATAAATTCAAACTCCACAGGAAAAAAATGTATTTCTTATAAGTAAATTGCTGTGAAATGCAAATATTAGAAGACATACTACAGACACTAAAATAACTGAGGTAAAAAAAAAAAAGACACCTGAAAAATAGAACTACACAATTCCAATTGCTGTATCATTTTACAGCTGAAACTTTAATCATTGCAATTCAAATCAACCAAATACTAAGAGTTTGGTCTTTCTGCTTCTTCATGAAACAGTGTAATTCCATAAATAAACTGTTCTTGGTTATTCTCAAATGCTTCATCTCTATTGTGATTGGAGTTAAGTTTTGCTAGGTTGCTTTTTATTAAATAATTGTGAGCCTTGAAGAGAAGCTCGTATTTACAAAACAGGGGGAAAGATTTGCTATTCCTAATTATGAAATCTGTAAAACTCAAAACAGTTAAACCTTGAAACCTGCAGAACAGCACAAAATCAAAACCCAGGAACCAAATTAGTTCACTGATATTTTTATCTGTAAGTTCATTAATGCAAATCAGACTTCTGTGCTGCAAAAAAATTACCTTAGAAGTTATTCTGTCTGCCTTTTCTGATTTATCATATAATCAAATTCTTGCAGGTTGTTTTTCTAGACTTTCAGGTAAATCACAAACACAAATTTCAGGTGTTAAGATAATGTAGATTTAGGAAAAACCATAATACAGTCTGTAATTTTCAGAGACTTGCTCACATGTACTGAATATGCTTTTCATTGCAGGCAGAAAAATGAAAATCCATGTTTGAATGTTTGTTTGTGTTTGCTGAACCTAAAAATTACTGTTCAAAATAACTGTGTTGCATGACAGCCCCCTCTTAAATCTCTAAATAAAAAGCTTGCATAATAACCATTCTCAATATCTGAGCTTGTTCCCAATGTGAATTCCACTGCACTACCTGTAAGATCAGGCCCTAAATTCTGAGTTAAAAACCACAATGATGCCACTTAAAATACTATCTTTCTTTTGGTTCGTTTGTCACCTTCAGAGAACTCCAAAATGTAACTATTTCTCTGCAAGAGGACTCGACAGCCTTGTGCTGCAACTGTAACTAAGGGCTTTACTGAGATTGGGGCCTAAAACGCTGGTGAAAATGTCAGTTATGTAAGGCCATGCGTGGAGGAACAGACACTGAAAAACACTGCTGCTCAATTAGTCACGGCAAAGAGAATGGATGTCTGCTCCGACACACAGATTTACAGGGAATAACGTGTTGATTCCCCTCCGAAACCCCTCTCCCAAGCTCTCTCCTCGCCGAAGCCAGCCAGGAGCTGCCATTCCCACTGCCCGCGAGACTCCCCAACCAGAAAACCCAGCCGAAAGGCAAGAAACCAAAAAGCGCAGGGAGTAACCGGGCCGGAATTCTTCCTTGGGGCTCCCCTGACGCACTCCCGGCCCGGGTCTGGCTTCTCCGTTCCCAACGCGGGATCGCGGCGGCCTCGGAGTCATCCCCCCCCTTTCCGAGGCGCAATCAGGGCTCAGGTCCCTCTTCCCAAGGAGGGATCGCGGCGGGCCCGGGCTCAGCCACCGCCCCATTCGGGCTGGCCGCGCCCGCCCTTTCCCCGCGTGTCTCGGGGCCGTTCCCGCTCCTCGCGCCGCCGCTCCCCACTTTCGCGGCGGCCACAACTTCCACGTTCCGCCCACGGGGCCGCGGGCCGGGCCGGGCCCCTCCCTTCCCTCCCG
>VXAU01003663.1:706489-724803 GCA_013399695.1 Formicarius rufipectus | reverse complement strand
GCAGGGCCGGGGCGGGGCGGTCCGTACCTCTGCGGGCCTTCGGGGAGTGCCGGCGGCTGCGGGCGCTCGCTCGCTCCTCCTCGATCGCCGCCGCTATCGCCGGGTCGTCCTCGCCATTGTACCACACCAACAGCTCCTCGCCCGCCGCGATTGGCTGCGGGGACACAACACACGGCCGCGCGGCCAATCAGCGTGCGCGTTGTTGGCGGGGCGGGGAGCGGCCCCCAGCGCTGCCCCCGCGGGGCCTCGAGGGCGCCGCCGCCGCCGCGCGCCCCCTGGCGGCGGGAGGAGCGCAACCCCGCCCTGAATTAAGGAATGAATCCATCCATTACACAGCACCCCGAAGCCCGCCCCAGAATTCATTAATGAATTAATCAATCACAGAACACTCCAAACTCCGCTCCAGAATTCAATAATAAATTACTTCATTAGAGGGCACTCCAAACCCCACCCCGTTATTATTATTAACATTAAACTTCTAGCTCCACATCCCAAACTGTGTTTGCTCCCAGTAGAAACAGGGATTTAAATCCCTGCCGACAGTGATATCCCTGGTTCTAACTACTGTGGATATTCACAGCTCATCCTTCCAGGGAGCAACAGGCATTGCTTGGGCCAGACAACTACCTCACACAAAACATTACTTAACGTTAATTAAATATAATATAATAAAAAGTAACACTGCTTAGGCAGCCACGACAGCTGGGCTTTGAAACAATCTAAAGATACAGGAAAACTGTTGCAGCGGGTCAATGGCAACAGAGATATTTACAGCATGTTTAACAAATCCACTNGGGACCGGCGAAGGTCAGGGCGGCCGTGGCGCGGTGCGAGCCCCGCGGCGGCAGGGCCGGGGCGGGGCGGTCCGTACCTCTGCGGGCCTTCGGGGAGTGCCGGCGGCTGCGGGCGCTCGCTCGCTCCTCCTCGATCGCCGCCGCTATCGCCGGGTCGTCCTCGCCATTGTACCACACCAACAGCTCCTCGCCCGCCGCGATTGGCTGCGGGGACACAACACACGGCCGCGCGGCCAATCAGCGTGCGCGTTGTTGGCGCAAACTGTGTTTGCTCCCAGTAGAAACAGGGATTTAAATCCCTGCCGACAGTGATATCCCTGGTTCTAACTACTGTGGATATTCACAGCTCATCCTTCCAGGGAGCAACAGGCATTGCTTGGGCCAGACAACTACCTCACACAAAACATTACTTAACGTTAATTAAATATAATATAATAAAAAGTAACACTGCTTAGGCAGCCACGACAGCTGGGCTTTGAAACAATCTAAAGATACAGGAAAACTGTTGCAGCGGGTCAATGGCAACAGAGATATTTACAGCATGTTTAACAAATCCACTTCATTACAATAATGAAAGGTTTGTTTGCAATTTCAAATTGATTATTTCTAATTTTTTTAATTCAATTTAAAAAAAAAAAAAAAATCACTGGAAAGACCAATATCAAATAGGCATCACTGCAAATGCTACTCATACTCCCAGCACTGCCAGTAAAAGAAACTGGTCTGGATTAGTTTATTTCACATGCTCCTTGAGACATTATCAGACTCGAACTAGTAAGTCTCAAAGTTTGCAGACTAACAATGCATTTGTACTTATTTTTTAAATCTTCCTCATTGTCTCTCAATTTCCTGAAGCCATCTACCCAAACCCAAGAAAAATGTAAATATCTTAACTACAATCCCCCTCTTTCAAGGCTTAATAAGCATGGGACTGGTGAAGCTCAGATATTGTTTTCAGTTACTCCATTAGGGCAAAAGGTGTCCTTAGACTGTTCTTTCCAGTCTGAAGGCAACGGGGATTTGTGTATCAAGAACATTTCTTTCTTCTACAGCACATTTTTTTTCAGCGAGTCCCACAGCATTTGATAAAGGTGGAGTTACCTTCTTGTCCCCAGACACTGGAACAAGAGATGCAAGATCCCAGCTCCAGAAAGTATTTAAGTTGTAATACAAGCAAAGCTTGAGGTTTGGCTTCCTGTAGTCCCAGAGGCCTGATAGCATGAACAGCAATAAAGCCCTTTGTATCATCCCATTTTGCAGCTGTTGAGCAGCAAGAAATGCAGAAGAGTTGTCTGATACAAAAAACTTATCATTAAAAAATACACAAGCTCTGAGGAAAGAGCTGGCTGAGGTTTCAGGCAATGCAAACACAGACTGACAATGAGCACAGAACTTGTTGGCTGCATGGCTGAATTATTCAGCTTGATGGATTCAGTTTTATTGTGACTGCTCTAAAATCTAAATTAAGCCCTCTAACCTTGTGCTTCTAAAATGAGTCGCAGCACAGCTTCAAGAGCAGACAATTAAAACTTCACCCTCACTGAAAACTGGTGAGAGAAAAGGACTATACTGAGCAAGTGCCACTACTCTTCCTGTAATACCCTCTAGTAACAGCTCCAAACCCAACCTCCTCCAAACCATTCCCTACAGAGATACCTCATGTAGCAGTGTCTGGTTAGGACAGCTTGGTTAAATAAGGTATGAATGTTGGAAAGGCTACTTAGATTAATAACTCCCACATGCTTTTTTGAGCTTTGGGTTTTAACTACAATGTTTAACAGTCCTTAATCTGAGTATTTGCTGTTCAAAAGGTTTAAAGTAATTTCAAATTTGTTATTTTCAAGAGTCATATCCTAACAAGTTTTATCCTGAGACGTCCTAGCCCAGATTCAGTTGTTTGCATATGTACAAGAATTGCAATGTGTCTTGTACAGACAGGCATTTGCCTGCTTGACCTCCTCAGAGTATGTATTTTTCACACAGACACTGCATTTTACTGTGATACTGTGCAGCTGGATGTGGTCCCACATCACCAAAAGCAACCAAGGTGACATTTACTTGGGTGAAATTTTCACACTGTATAAGCCAAGGTTATATTGCGTTCTCCCATGTAACCAGGATCTTGAGTTATTACAAACCCGTTTGACAAAAACATTGTTCCATAAACAAATTAATTTCACTTTAATCCAGGATAGTTTCACAGCCAAGCTTCTTTAGAAGACTTTTTGAAACTGCGTTTTCACTGCAATTTTGCTTCTTCTACAATTAAAACCTGGTCCTGTGTGCAGAACAGCACTGATCAACAAGCTCCTTTCATGAGCAGAGGCAGAAAGAGCTTCTGAAACCCCATAATGAGTTTAAGCTGTTTCACTGAAATATCACAGCTCCCATATACATCCTGGGGAAAGCAGATGCAAAGCAACCTACAAATATCCTCAGCCCTTCAGTGAAGATGAAGAGGAGATGCAAAAGAAATATTTGCTTGTTCTCACTTAAAAATTCTATCCTATAACTATTCATTCACAGCAGAGAACAGGGAAGTTAAAGCTCTGAGAAGTTTGATGTTCTTCTATACCAAGAAAATTCGGGCTTTGATTATCTTAGCAATGAGGTTTGGTAATCTTGGAAATCAGCCTTTTTAACTTACAAATGAGAAACCCACAAAAAGCTGAAGAAAACCTTGGAAAAAAATAGTCATGACAATATTTTAAATGCTTCAAGGTAAAGCAGAACAAAATTATATCCAAGTTACCCGAATTCGCCTTTGAAGGTAAATAAAACCTGTGCTGTTTCTTTATCAGCAAGTGGGGTTCCCCTAAATTTATGAATTCTGAAAAAGATCAGGAAGGAACCATGTGTTCATACCGGGGCTGGTAAATTTACAGCAGGTTTAAAATTAGACCGTTAAGACATTATATGAAGAAAGAGAAGGAAGTTTTAAGATGTTGTTTATTACATGTCATTTTTGTCTCAGTTAACAGTAAGGTGTGACTGGCACAAAATTCATCAAGTTGCAAGAGACAACAGTCAAAGGAACAAAAGGATATTTCGGTGCTGAGACAAGGTATTTGTTATTCTCTCAGCAGTGCTTGGCCTCTTTCACCAGCACAGTTATTTTCCAGAGTGCAGTATTATCCATGAAACAAACAAATTGGGAATATGTGAATGCCTGAATTACCAGGACTAAAACTTTTGAAGAAAAGATTAAACTAGAGAGAACTATAAAATGTCAAGAGTGACTCCAAACACACACTTACATTAATGAATTGGCGGGACTGTGGGCAAAGGCAGAGGAAAACCAAGATAAAGGCTGACTACAGATTCACATTAGGAGTCTGTCCTTGCAGAATAAACACACTGGGAGGGAAGGTAGTAGTCTGGCTGGCAATAGTGAACCTCTACTTGAATGCTACTACAAAGCCATTAGAAAGATCAGAAAATGTGCAGAAGTTTTGTTTTTTCTAATCTAACTTGAGTGACCTACAATATAAGAGTTTCACAGATTGCTATATTGCCCTATAAACTTCCAAACTGCATAGTATCAACTCACTTTTATTAAGCAAAGATCAGTTATTTATAGACGTTGTTGGCCTCAAAAAGAAATTGAAGAACAGCAGTAGTGCAAGAAGACTGCATGTGCCCAGCATCCCCAAAAGCATTTTAAATAAAATCAAACTATCCTCACTGCCAGTAGGTCCTTGATAAGAGATTCAAGTAATACTTTCTGGGCACAATATTCTAACCCAAACATGCTCCACCATTATAGTTGTCATTCTTCTTGGTTTGGGAGATAAAATGTTTCAGGAATTATACCCTCTTCCTTGCCTTCCCCTCACTCCCTGAACAAAACTGAAATTATATAAAACCATGAAAAATTGTTTCATGAAGCTACCTATAAAATGTCTTGACAACCAATCTTTGTCATACGATGCACAGACCACAAAAATAACTGATTGCAAAAAAATCCTCAGTAGAAACTATCTCTGTATCTAGAAAAACAGGAGAACATTTATTTTGTATCATCTGCTATGGTTTTTCATTCTAGTTTGTATCAAATTTGATGTTACTGCAAATCATTGACCAAAAAGACAGACTTGGTGTCAAAACATATCCTATAGTTTTTTTTACAGTAGATCTTTATGTCAAGGGCATTGGTAGAGAAGAATTTATACCAATAAAATGTAGCAGTTGCAATATTTTATGAGACACATTTAAAGTGTTTCAAAGTCTGTTTAATACAAATAGTGGAGGGAAAAATAGTATTTTAATCGAGGAGAATAAAAGGTATAATAATACAGGGGAATAAAGCAGGAACAGATTCTCAGACACTGGTACCTTTAGACTCTTGTAGTATATGGTCCTGTTGATCTCCAGAGGAAACAGATTCTGCTCCTTCCCTGAACGAGCCCAGTTTATATATCGGAGCCAGTTCCCCTTCTCTGGGTCAGTTGCATCCACACACATCCAGCCCAGGTTTGGGTAATACACCTGAGGGGCAAAAATGGCATTAAACAAGGGACACCTGTCACCACTGGAGTGCATGTGCACCAAAACATACATTTCACAGCTACACAAAGTCACTGTTGTCACTGAGACAACACAAAGGAAATAATCAGTGGCAGGGGCTGCACTGGGGCAAAGTGTTCTCTGCAATCTTTTNAAAAAAAAAACAGAAAACAAAACACCCCCACAACTTCTGACCTGCAATCTCTTCTCTGAAGGTTTTGGGCTCAAAAGCCAAAATCCTTAAAACATTTTATGTTTTCAGTTTGTCAAGCCTGAAATGATACTCTTGAATTTTGCCTTTACTAAAACAATTGATTTTAAAATACAAAGGCACAGAGATTTATTTTTACTATCTGATTAATTGGAAAAAAATAACTCGATAGAAGTTAGGAACACTTGGTTTACTTGGAAAGATAAGGGAAACCATAATTTATACTTCACCTTTTTTCAGAGTATAAAAGAACACCTTAACCTTTAAGAAAAGTTTGACACCTACTCCTGGTTTATATTTCTAGACAGGTTGTAATAAAGCACGAAGGGGACTGACATCTTCTGTATTGTCTGGTGACGGGCAACTCTGCTTCTCTTTCAAGAGCTGTTATGAACCTCCCTCTCTTCTTATAATCCAAGAGAAAGGCCTATAAGAAGAGCTATCAGCATGTATTTCTCCTTTTTTGTATTTCTAACAATGTTGTAGATTTTTAGTGGGTTTGATACTTTATGTAATTCTAAGGCTTTTCAAACCATTTTCCATTTCCAAGTACACTTCTACAACAGCTTAGAAAAACCTTTATTTAATAAATTTGACCTATTGTGATATACTGCTGATTTAATAAGACAGAATCATCTTAGTTTTCATCCAAGCAAACAGAAAACATCTCCCCTTACTTAAACTATTCCAGCATGGATTTTACCAGCTGCCTTCTGAAAGAATGTTTCCCAGCCCTTACAATATGAAAGCACAAGCAGCATCACAGATAAAACTGCAAAAGCAATTCTCTTGGTTAAAATGAAAGAAAAGAGACAAACAATGCTGTGGAAGAGTTAGGTAGATACGGAATGTATGTGACAATGGAATTATTAATTACTTTTAATATAAAAAACATTAAAGTAATATATATTAAATAATTGTTTTCTCACAAAACAAAATACTTTTACTTTTCAGATAAAGCTTCTAATTCACAGAATATTTTTAAAGACCTTGTGACTGTGAGAAAGAAAATAGCTCCAACTCCTCCATATAACAACATGCCTGTGACTCTTACCAATCACACCGAAGCCCCTCCAGCCATGCCAGTCATTTCCAATCTGCAGACTGCAAACTGGGGGAAATGCTGTCACTTGTTATCATTTTCCTACCAGTGAGTTTCTCCAACAGAAGAGTATGTTCTCTCCCCAGACACAGCAAGCACACACTGACACATGCAACTCACCTTTTTCACAACGATCCTCCACCACGACAGTTAAAAAATCATTAAAATTGACTTAGATGCCACTTGTAGAAGTCTTTTTATTCAGATTAATTTGACTAAAGAAGCAAATGGGATGCTTGTGAAAAAGGGTGTTCCCTCAGCTGGGGGTCCATATCCCAGACTGCTCCCACACACCACCATCCTCCTACAAACCATATTTTGCAACAGTCCAGTTTCTGGACTGGTTTCAGGTGTCAGTATATGGGGGCAATTGCTGTGGCCTCAGCTGCTTTTTCCCCCCTAACTCCAAAATCAGTATTAAAACAACACACAATTGCACAATCCCATTATCACTTGCTTTGCCAACTAGGAAACTCTGTAACAGCTTGGTTGCAACTATTATTTCTCAACACCAATGAGAAAAAGCATCCACAAGGCACATTCAAAACCCAGCACTGAAAGAAACAATTGCAAGGTCAATAATTTATTTAAGTGACTCAATCTCACCAAATGTTCTTGAACCAGATCAAAACTGGAGACACCTTATGCAGTGGCGTTTGAGACAGGATTAGCTGATTGCAATGAACATTCTACTTTAATACTCGATTACTTTTCTAAATGTAAATTTGCATTTATGGGGAATTGTCCCAGAAAAAAATCTTCTGATAGAAGTTGACATGAAGTTTTGCATGTTCAATTTTTGCAGACCAGGGGCCAGAAGGATGGATGGCTATTATCAGTATCTTTAGCCTAAAAATCTGGAAACATAGCAAATTGTGCTCTGGAACAGGCCCTGCCACAGCTCCTACATCCCTCCCCTCCTTGAGTATTCCTTCCCTTTGCTAAAACCATGTGCTGTATTTGTCTTCAGAATAACTGAAGAAGTCCTTGAAAGTGCTTATGAACTGCTTTAAAGACACTGTGCATAGGATTCAACTCCAGATTAAGACACCTACATTTTGAAATACATAATGTCCAAAGTCTCAGGATGATCAGGGGAGCTATTCAGCTGTCCAGACAGCAGTTGCTTCAAGGCAAGCCCAAACACAGGCAGTACAAGAAATATTACAACAACTGAGAACTTCTGTAGGAAGTCCAAAAGCAAAACCCATTCCCATAATAACAAAGCTGGTTTTCAAAGAGCTAAATGAGGAGTGCTGTGGCTTCTTTAAGAGATTCCACATCCTCTTCATCTCCCTGATTCCAGAAGCATTCGACAGTTGCAGAGGGGACAGCTCTCAGGGTCCAAGCCAACAAAGCAAAGCTTTATCAGCAACGGATTCTTCAGGGGAGGTGTGATCCACACACAGCATATGAAAAAAAAAATAATCAAGCAGTTCCAAGCAATACCAATAGTTTAAAGCTTTGTAACTCAGTATGGCTACTTGATCCAAGTATCAATAAATAACTGTTAGCAATAGATGGCAATTACCTTACATCAAATCTACTCATAAAATCTCTGGAAAAAGTAAAGGCTAAATACAAAATCTTGACCCAGTGACAGACATCTTTGTCCATTTACAAACCATTTCTTACCTCCCACATATATACATTGCTCTTGACTTGAGATCTTTTTTTCTTGTCACCAACAAATGGTCCAAACTTCTTGCCTTTTAAAATTGATTTTGTTGCCCAGACACCTGAAGAGACATGTATCAGGAGTTAAAACTAACCTAAATTATTTTAAGTAATTCTTCTACTCACAATTTATATTTCTTAAGCTCTTTACTTGCATTTGTCTCGTACTGGGGAACTGTCCACTCTTCCAGGTGAAATTACTTCAGATGGATGCACTGGACATCATCTCTACCCAGCACAGGGGGGCACCACACTCTGACAGCAACTCTAATTTATGTGAGCTGGTGTAAAACCTTTCATTCTCCTTTCACAGCTGTAGCACTCACCGAGCCGTGTCTTGTCAACAGCAGATGGGAAGAGCCTCACATCCTCAGGAAGGCCCCTGAGCACGTGCTCAGGTACATCATCCAAGGTCTCCACAGCAACAGGAGACTCAGTTGTGCTCTACAAGTCAAAAAGCCAACCACCGTTAACAGATAAAAACAACTGGTGATCCACCCACACAAGCTACGTAACCTCCTGACTGGATAGGAAAGTAAAATTTTCAAACTCACCACGCTGCAGATAATTTCACTTATATTAGCAATCATTTATTTCCCTCTCCAAAGTGTACCAGGATGCTCTGCCTGCCTGCAACTGGGTCAAACCACTCGAGCAATGCCCTATTTGCAAAGCTACAAGTGGTGAAGGGAAAACAGGGGTCATGCTGGTTTTGGTTTGAATAATGCTGAAACCAGGCAGACTCATCAATGCCCAGAGTTAAACAGTCAGACAGTGAGGTGAAGATGAGGCAGAGATGATAAAGTACCCAGTAAAAGAATGGGACTTGTGGTGATGGTAGGAATGACTCTGATATTAAGGCTGTTATACTTGAGCTCTGAAACAATTTCTAGGAGGTGCTAAACTGAGAAATTTGTCTCAGTAAACCCTGCCTTTCTGGAAATGATTCTTGTCTTTACCTATAACCACAAAGCAGAGAGACAACAGTAGTTTTCATATACTGAGTAATGCCCAGAGCATTTTCCAGTGAGCACTTATAAAATACGCTGAAAGGCTACTGGGAATATATTTTAAAATGCATCTCAATATGTTAGCAAATTTCAGATTTCTACGTCTACAGAAAAACAGATAAATCTTCTCAGTCTTTGCTCCTCTGCACCTACTCTTTGCGAGGGTGCTGCTATGGCAGTGATTCACTACATCTTAAAAAAAATGAGTTAAAGTCATAAGAACAAATCTTCTGCCAGTTTTAACTGTAAAAAGAAAAATGATAAAACTGGAGTCAGATCAATGTTATTCTGGCGCTGCCTTAGTAAGTCCTAACAGCTGCCCAGAGGGCTATTTGTAGGGGAGAAAGACCCCCAAATTGGAAACTGTGCAAGGAAGAGAACCTCAGAAATCCCTTCCCATTCAGGATAGCAAAGAAACTGGGGAGGGGAAGAAATACCTATTCATTAGTTCTAATAGCTGAAGCCTGTTCAAAGCAGAGCAAAGTTTAATTTTGCTCTTCCAACAACCCAAAAGGAAAAATACTGGTGAAAGTCTGATTTTCAGACATGTTAGCCTTGAACAGATATGCAAGAAGTTGTGTCTGAGATGAAAAAGAAACACAGTCTTCTCAGCATATCACAGAAACCAAAACATCTCTCCAGTACATTTCCCCAGGATTTTAGTAGGGGAGAACCAAGACTGTTTTTCCTAGTGCCTTCTAACAAATTATATACAGGCACAGATGATGGTGACTATCTGACAGCCCTCAGAACAAGGCACTTCCAGTTTCAAGCTAAAAATGGGGGGTTTTTTTGGTTGGGTTTCCCTTTGGGATTTGGTTTCATTAAGCGGTTTTGGGTTTAGTTTGGATTTTTAAATGAGCAGTTAAAAATCTCAACTGCTACATGAAGAGTTAAAAATCTCAAGCCTCAAAATAAACTTTAACTTATCAAAACTTAAAACAGACTCAACTGATTCAGACAGAAGAGTACAGTATTGTGTTCTATCTTTGATTTTTCTATCATATTCCTTTATAGTAACAACTCTTTTTAGCCATAAATATCCCCACACTGTTCTACCATTTAAGAAGTGTCTTTATATGGAGTAATATACAATCAGAACTTTACTGTGCATCTACCTACATAAACCAAAGAACAGCAGGCCATTCAGAGAACGCAGTACTCAGACTCATCCAACACTTTTCAGATTAATGGATTTCACAAGTACTAAAAAACTGGATATGGCCTTATACACAGCAATACATGTTACACCTCAAAGGAATGGTAACAAGTAACCAAATTCAAAACAGTAAAATAAACAATTATTTCAGTCAAATCCATGCAATTCAGATGTAGCTACTTGAAACATTTTCCAGATCACAACTTCTCCCCAAGAACCATCTGTGCTACCAAAAGAAATACTGTATTTCAATTACTTTTCTACCAATACTTAACAATCACATTTTTCTGTTTACAAAGTTCACCTCTTGATGAGAATAGTGCACTTGTACATGTCCTACAGACAATTTCTGCATTTAAATGAAAGCCTTAACATGGCATTTTTCACTCTCTCCAAATCTAAAATTTTCAATATAAAAACACCTGAAGCTTATTTCACTTTTAAGCTTCTTACTCTGAAGTTCATCAGAAAATTACATTTCTAGCATTCAGGTTATCCAGCATGAAGTGACTTTAGAACAATGGCAAAGAATCATCTGAGGGCTGAAGGGGTGCCTTGACTGAAACCATCTTCTCCTGTTTGCATCAAATCCATCGAGTCCAATCACTCTGACCTTTCAATAAATTAAACAACTTTTCATATCACTAAATATAATTGCACCTATGGACCAACCACAATGTTAACCAACCATAATGTTAAAAACAGTGTTTGAGTTGAGTAGAAAAGGCCTTTGCAACAAGATGTTTACAGATGGTCAGAGATCAGAGCAAAAAAGAAAGAAGCCACCTTGAACAGTGCAATGACTGATAGACATTCAGTTAGTGCGGGGTTTGGGTGGAAACAGGATTAGGGTCAGTGAAGAGACAAAGGAAAGGCTGCCACAGGGAGAGTGAGACAGCAGAAAAGGTAAATGAGGTCGCTGAGAAAAGGCAGCTGTGCCAGGTAGCACCTGAAAGGTAAAGAGAAAGCAGAGAGGTCTCCCCAAGCACCCTACCTGGGTACCCCTCGTTGCTAAAATTTCACTTTGTGAGCTTGAAATTTAAAGAAGTATCAGAAATATCAGAAATAATTATTGGAAATTCAGGAGGAATGGAGGGGGGAGCAGGGAGTTTCAGTCCAAGTGCAAGTGTTATTTGCTACCATGTGCCTCAGCACTTTTTAAATACCTGCCTATGCTGTTTTCCAGGTAGCACCCAAATTCCTCCTGCTCTGCCTCACTGCATTCTGAGGTGCAGTAAATGCTCCCAGTCAATCCTCATGCTTCCTTAGGTTTTTTAAAATAAATTATCCCAAGTAGTCTGAACTAGTTCACATATTAAAGGTAGATCTCCTTTTAAAACAGAGGATGCAAACTGCCTGTCCTGAGACAGCAATCTCCCAAGAAACCCAACAATACTAATTCCAGCAACAGTTGCTTTTTCTCTTTTAATCCTTCTTCTCTTTATAACATATCAAAGTATTTATTAAAAGGTTTTTCTTCACTACTTTTCTACAAGATAAATCACAAAACTAGCAGATTTTCCACAAACCGAATTAACACCAGCCCAATTAGTTTCAGGGTCATTGAAGTCACATCAAAAGCAGAGACAAGCAGAATAAAACAAGTATGAGAACAGAACACTCAAGAGATGTTTGGCATCAGGCAAAAACATTTCTCATACAGACCTGGCACTACAACTTGTCAACAGTGAATGAAATGACAAGGGCACTGCAAGAAAAAACACCAGAGGGTTGATGCTAAATACACACTTAATAGGAATAGTAATACAACAACAAAAAGCCATGTGAGCTTTGGAAACTAAACGTGAAAGCCAGAAACACCAAAGAGGACTCTGAGCTACTCTAAGTACTCCCAGAGGCAGGATCATCTCACTGTTTAATCGCAAGGTGTCACATCACAGTGCTGCATAAATGCTATCAGCAGTCCCCATAAGAAAGATGAGGCCTTGTGACACGGCACATAAAAATCTTATTTAATTCTAGAAATACATCAGTGGTGGGGAGAACACAATGACAGACAGGACACAAGGGGACATGGGCACACAAAGGGAAAGGAAACAGTCAATGGTAACAGTTACAGATGAGGATCTACAGCTTTCAGAGTTTAAGCAGAATCCAAAGCTTATGAGAATGACTAATGGAGCAACATTATTCCTCCAGCAGACAGAATAATAGGCTGCTCCCTTCGTGCCATTGAGTCACCAAAATAAATCTTACAAGTAAAAAATTTCAAGTCTCAACAGAAATTGTGAAGCAATAGTTAACCCTCCTACCCCAAAACACACTGCTAATGCTTAAAAGCGTGCTAATGCAAATGTCATTTCTATTATAGACGTAATTTATATTTGTCTATAGATATGAGACAGATATGTATTTTTAGAACATATATTTCAAGACTCTGATAGAGATTTTATTTTGCTTTCTACCTTTTTAATATGAACACATATCTCAAAGAGTTTTCATTTTAAATCAGAGGAAAAAAGCAACAGGCAACATCCCACCAACCCACTTCACATTGTAATTACTTATGAATCTCTTCTACAATTTCAGCAAAGTGCTAACTGTATTCAGGGCTGCTGCCGATCAAATAAGGGTAGAAAGGGCAATAAAGGCAACATTAACTACAGGCATCAATAAAAAGCATTTTACATGACTGTGTACCATGGTTTTCTGACTCATAAAGCTTCTGTTCATGGCTGACTTTTTTAGAAAAGAGAAAGTGACATTCCTGCAGTCACATTCCCATGCCAAAGAGGCTTGGAAAGACCAGTCAGAGACAGAAGGAGGAAAATTTATGGCAATACATACTTTTCCTATATCTTTAAGTAATACAATAGCATGTGATAGACAAACTGATGTACAATTCCTACTTGGATAAACAAATGCAGAATAAAAGGCTGTATACTTGGCACTGATTAAAGCAACCCCTTCCAGTCAGGATACTTGTGAATCCATACAGCGATGTACTGCACCACAAAGGAAGTGTGTTCTCCCAGTCCTTCCACTTGTTTCCAGGAGAAACACTTCAGATTTCCAAACAATGTGAAACTTCCCAATCAATCTATTCCTGTGGTAAATTGCTTACTGCACATTTGAAATAGGAAGGTGATTTTTAAAATGTTTTCAAAAATGGAATTTTTTTAATTCAATTTTCAATCCACTTTTATGTGGAGCTGAATTATTACCTACAGCTTGAGAAGGAAATAGATTTTCTGGAGAGGTGCTCTTCTAAGAGATGCCAGGAGTAATAACTTACACACTGCTAAAGGAAATTCAGAAAAAAAACCTGAGTCCATGAAAAAAAAATAAATCACACAAACACACATGTTGTAGAAAGGATGATTAGGAAATATTATGAGACTGAAGATTTTAAAAAACATTTTCTTTTTAGTGGATCATTTACTTATTAATAATTAACTCTTCTCAGGACTTTGATAAAGTCTTACATTTATACTCACCTGATTCATTTTGAATTCCTGTTAGTGTTCTGAAAAGATACACCCAACAAAGAAACTCCTTTGATTACATGACCCCTAAAAAGAAAAACAGACAATTGTAACACACATCTACCTGCAAATTTACATTGAACTGAAAGTACACAGAGACCTGTAGTTTCTCTTCCTAAATCATCTGTCAAAAAGGAGTATATATCTTTAGAAAAAAAATTGCTCCAAGCTACAGTTTTGTTATTACAGCTCAAATGCATCTGAATAATCTCAGGATGGATATTGACATTACTCCTTCTCCCATTTTAAATGACGATGTAGCAGAAATAAGCCAAGGTAGGATTGTTCCATTTGGTTTTTAATGTGAGTTAAAAGTACTTTTTTATACCTGCAGTTCTGCATTTTTCTGCACTTTTCTCTTCCTCCACGCTAATTATTTCGTTAACAGTGAACTCAACTATGTGGCAAGCAAGATTAATTGCACTGGAAAATAAATAAAATTAAGACTGTATCCTGACTTGCTTACAGTCATTAGGTTTCTTTCTACCTAAGTGAAACATGACATAAGAACAGAAGTATTTGGGGGTTAACTTTCAATACACAAATTCAACAAAACCAAGAAAATATGAAACAAATTGTACAACTGCTGCACAAATATTAAATCTCAGCACGATCACTGAGTACCAACAAGGTATTTACTCTTATCACTGCAGGCAGGAACAAGCTTTCACTCCACACTGTTGATTTCCCAGGAAAGCCCCAAAGAAAACGATAGTGCTCTGATGTGTCATCAGGGGAATCTGTGATCAATTCAGTTTAAAGACACAATAATGAACACATTAAATCAGTTTTAAAGTTAGTAATACTCTGCAACTGCATCAGGACTTTGAAAAAGTCACTCAGCAGCTCCATCAAACAAGAACAACTTTCACTCAACCTTTCCCCCAAACTCAACAGCAACATAAAGCTGCACCTATCAAAGGCCTGGATATCCTTAATAACGTCTACCACAGCGAACACTGACAACTCACTGGAATCCTTAAGAAAAGAACAGTGAAGGTTCTATACCAAAAATGAAGTACAGTCACCAGCAACCTAAATTTTAAAAATTAATTCCCAGGAGCCACTGCCAAGTCATACTGACTTCAAACTACTACCTACTATTGTATCTCCTGAGCGCAAAAATACTACACACTTATTCCAGACATTAAAGCATCTGGGAAACAAATGAAAAAGATCATCTACTACATCATCTAATTTTACAGTTTCAAGAAAGTCTATTTAGAAAGGTTCAGTTGTAGACAACAAATTGTATTTATTCAGATAAGAATTTACAAGGCTTTTTTATTTAAAAAAAAAAAAAAACACTTATCACTCTAAAACAAAATGCTGGAAACAAAACATTATTTTGACCTTATTTCTGAATCTACATGTAAGAGTTTTAAACATTCCCTTAGAAAAAAACGTAACTTGCTGGGAATGAAGTTAGCCAACAAACACAAACAATTTGATACAAAACGAGCATTGCAGACCATCTTTTTCAAACAGTACTTCAATGTTTTATTAAATAGTTTATCTTCTGATTTTATAAGCCATATTTATAATTTCTCTACATGTTTGGGTTTTTTTCTAAATCCCAGAATCAAAAAGCATTTTGAAAAAGGATGTTGCTTCCAATCCTGAGAAAGGAAAAACCAGGCATGAGAGTATCAACGCTATTTTGAAAGCTGAAAATGGGACATGCATTACATCACTGCTCCAGTAAAAACACGTTCATTAGCGAACCAGGAACAACTTCGAAGTCCCCACAGCCCATGCTCCTTCCTAATGGCCAGGGTTCAGGCTGGGATTCTGCTCAACTCTTTGCTTTGCTTTAGTTTCTGTTTGCAGCACACAATCATTGTTTTTTAAACATCAGGACATCTACATTTCTTCAGTGCAATACTTAAATACTTTAAACCACAAATTTCCCATCTACTAGGTGAAACAAGGTTTCTCAATTACAAAAATTAAGTTCATATTAAAATTAAAATATTAATTTGATAGAGCATCTGTAGTTTCTACATACAAGCACTATATTGCAAAGACATTTTCAGTTACTCAAGGCTGCCTGAATAAGAACAGAGAAAAAAATGGGCAAACAATAGTTTTCTGAGCACGGAAATCTATTAGCTATTGTGCACTAATAAAAAAGGCTTTGCTTGCTGCCACGTAAGCAAATAAACTGTTATAACTTGGAAAGTTTTATGCAGGTAACCAAGAAAATAAGTCAACAAATCACCAACACAACACAAACCCAGAGTTCATTAATTAAAAAGCAACTAGTCAAGTGAAGTCAACAGAAAATAACAAGTCTCTAACAACTGCAAATATACAGAAACACCATTCTAATCTTCAGATATCAGTGCACTTTAATTCTACTTGCAAATAAAGTCCAATGAAAATTTTCTCAGATATATTGCAGATTAACTATTATGTGAAAAAGCCCATTTCAGTAATTTCTTTTTACAACATAGGGCTCAGCCTCTCAGTTTTGCCTACAGTATGTTTTATACACAGGCCAGAAGAACTACTTTTCAGCTAAGAATACAACTGAAGAAAAAACAAATTAATAAGAGAAATTAATTCACTGGGGTGAGTCAGTTAATTATCAGGATTGTATTTGCCCTTTCCATGCTAACAAGTTCAATAGTAAATACATTGCAGTGCTTTAAATTCAAGGTCTGGCAAGGCAGGAATACATAATTAGTCATCCCTAAATCTCTCCGAACTTATGTTTTCAACTGACAGATACCCCATAAGCAGCAATACTTAGATCTCCTTTTTACACACTACTATTACTTGTTCACCCTCAAGGATCAAGGCTTTTATGAGTAACAGTGAATTGGGGACATCACTGCACTGCAGGACGGACTTTCAGAGCCGTTTCCATTTTTACAGAAAGAGACTTTCTGCTTTACTTCCCTTCCATTCTCAAGCAAATATGTGACACAAAAGAAATAAAAGGATGGGTTATACAAATGGAGAGAAGTATTCCAACACCCTTCCCCACCTTCTGGGGTGCTCCAAGAGGAAGGTTGAAACTACACTGAACAGGCACCAACTCGGAAATCTTCACACACCACACTTAGAATGGCACTTCTACCTAAGATATCTTATCCAAAGTGATGAGTTGCCTTTTATTAACATAACCAGGGGTTCACTGTAATTGAACTCTATTTTTATGACCTGTGCCATGGACTGTTGAGGCATTTCAGCCCCCAGAGCTTCACGCTTGAAAACCAACAGGTACTTCTACAGGTTATCACTGTTATCTAGCAGGTTATCACTGCTATCTGTGCAAGACCAAGAGTTCTTTTGTTTCCTAAAAGTCTCTCCCCTATCTATCAATAATGCCGGTCTCTATCTGAAAAATGCCAATGATATTACTTCAGGCTTTTCCACAGCTGGAGATCCCTCTGTCTACACTCAAGAAAGCAGCCCTGAATTCTTGACATGCCCATCATTTTTACTGAAACTTGTCAAGTGTTAGAAAACAACAACATAACAATTACATATCACACTGCTGTACGTTTCCAGCCAACCTACTCAGTGTGTTTCAATAAAGTGAAAAAGACTTTTCATCCAAAGAACATGCCCCAAGTCCAGAGCACAGACTGGACGCAGCAAGCCAGAGTAGCATCAGAAGGAAAAGCAGCCCTGCTGTTCCCAAGAGCTGTCCACTGCTATTGTATAACCTGAAGAATACTTCTCTTGCCAGAATCCCAGAATCTTAGCAGGTGCAGCCACACCACCTTCCCTCCCTTCTTCAGCAACCTAAAGTTTTCTTTACTACTTCAAAAAGGAAATTTTGCAGCATAGTATGAATTTGAAACCACTGGAAACTTAACTGAAGGCTCCAGCTACTTGCCAAGAGATGGTTATCGGCGATCTCCACGCGCTGCTCTGGCTTCAGATAAGAAATGTACTCGAAGATATATCTCCAGAGCTGTCCTATGTGTCTCACATGAGCATCTTTCACCCCAAACATTTTTCCCCATGGTACCACTGCACCACCATGAATTATTCTCCTACTTAAGGACTTCATGGAAAGACCTTTCTAGTAAGAAAATCAATACCAGAGTTAACGTCTCCAAGTTCTGCTCACTGAGTTTGGTAGTATCTGCCTCAGCGAGAGCCTCGGGGCCTGCGAAGCGTCGAACTTCGGCAGACAGAGGGCCAGGAACAGTTCAGAGAGCACAGTCTCTCAGCACCGGGCCGGGGCGCCACCTCCCAGGCAGCGTTCAGGATAAGAACACCGACAAAGCCGCCCAGGAGATGGAGCATCCTCCTCCAGCCGGCCTGCCTCCCCACACCCCGGCCTCGCCTCCTCGCCCGAGGCTCTCCCGCCGGGCGCAGCTCCCGCCCCG
>VXAU01003663.1:630723-705834 GCA_013399695.1 Formicarius rufipectus | reverse complement strand
AAATGGAAAAAAAAAAAAAAAAAAAAAAAAAAAAAAAACGCAAAACCGAACAAAAATCCACAAAAACAAACAAACAAAAACCCATCCTGGCTTTGGGGAAATGATTTGAGTCATGCGGGGACCGATCCTCACAACCCCTGAGGGGCCTGGGCTGGGACCATCTTGTGCTCTGCATACATGGTCCTGTTCAATCTAAACTAAATTTGTCTCACTAATTTCTGAACAAGTATCTGAGAGGAAAAAAAAAATTCTATAATGACCTCCTGGGAGATGTCTGTATTTGTATTCCAGAGCATAACAGTGTCACTCCCCTTTGTTGCTGTCTGACCTGAATATTCTATTCCTAGTGCAGTCAAAGATGTAATCCTCATCTTGGATGTCTGAAGGAATATAGAGTGACTGAATTTCTTTTAGTGAGTCACAGCAGGAAAAAGTATCTCTAGAAAAGATTTTTCTTATCAGAGGGTCTAAAGCAGCCTTGAAACTAGCTGGTCTCCAGTGATACCAATATGGCCAGTTGTTCTTTTGTTAACTGGGACAAGGTCTCTTTTATCATAACTTTCTGTGCTGTTCTAGTTTGTCCCTATAAACATAGGAGACAATGTGCTGCATATTATGGCTCTCACTAACATCTCTGGGAAAGACTGTTACAGGTGAACTGGTTGGGTTACTGGTTATTAATAGCTCTGAGTTTAAGTAATTTTACCAGCTTTTTCTGTAAGTGTATTTTTGGTAAATGAATTGACTTAAGTGCTAAGATATTTCAGGAAGTTGTGCTTGAAATGTCCTGGAGAATGAGACTTAAAACTCAATTTTTAAGTGCTCCTGCTCCTTTCCTACTAGTTTAGGTGAGCCTTTCTAACTTCAAGGTCCTTCACAGTCCTTATTTTTATTTCTGCTTTCTACAGTCTGGGTCATCTTTGCACCAGCAGCAGATTTTGTTATAAAAATCTAATTTTTCACAGCTTAAAGCAAAGTCCAAGCTTTTGCAGTACACAAATGCCTCATGGTTTGATTGTCACTCTTGTGTGTGTTGGTTGCTTCCTTGTTATATTGTACAAAAGTTCCTCATCTGCTGACCCACAAGTGCTGTTTTTCTTACCTCTGTGGAGAGGTCCCTTTTCAGGTCATTTGATAGAACTGATTACAGGTAATACCCATTTCGTCTTAGATATTTTCCTTCCATATCATGTTCTAAGGGGCTTTCCCCAGTTCTGATATGTCTTTCTTTAGGAAAAAGGTGCCCAGAATAACTGATGGGGCAGGGTAGTGGTGTTAAATCAGTGAAGTCAATTCATTGCCTGTTGATCACAGGCTGTGCAATCTGGCATTTTGTTTTCTCATTTTACAGAACAGATTACTTCTGTCAAAGACTAAACATTGCCCTCTCCAGAACATGACACTTGCCAAGGTCTTCAGTGCAGCCGGTGAGTTATGTAGGACTTCATAGAATCATGGAATGGTTTGGGTTGGAAAGCACCTTAAAGCTCATCTCATTCCACCCCCTGCCACGGGCAGGGACACCTACCACTTGCCCCATCCATTCTGAACACTTTCAGAGATGGGGGCAGTTGTACTAAAATGGACTTAGTAGCAATTACCTGAGTAGTAATTGCACTAAGTGGATAAAATTCATCTGTGCCAATTACACCAACAGTGGCAAAGGGATAAAGAAAGATAAGGTCCGTCTAAATTTAAATTTATCAGTGACATTGGTCAGTCTCCATTACAAACTATGTGAGATCTTTTGGGACTGTCTCTTTAAACTGATTCAAACACTTTAAGATTGGGTCCGGGAAGCTGATGATCATGAGTTTCTTAGCTGAATTCATTGCTTAAATTTACTTAACAACAAGTATTTACGTTTAGAGAAGGTGTTTGGCAGTACTCCATGGCAGGAAAAGCAGGTAAGAATAGTGTTCAACTCGGTTTGGTTATCTACTACTTGTGTAGCAACAAGCTGGCTCAGAGGGTGAATTACCACTGAGAATGGAGAAAGTACCTCTTGTCTGTACTCCTGCTTTTTCCAGCTTCCAGCAGCTGGATCAATCAAAACCACTGAGGTGCTCCATAGATGGGGTAAGCATACTATGAGTAACTGATATGTAACTTTGGTTTTGTTGGAAGCACTTTAAAAATAAAATCAGGCTTGATTGCAGAAGGCTTTATGATGCTTTTCTATTATGAATATGTTCAATTTTCCTATAAAAACACCATCGGTAATTCCCACCACTAGCTGGGGCTCGGGTACAGCTTACTGAGAGAGCACTCATTGTGCATCTGCGTAACCTGCAGTGAAGAGGCTTTAATTTTAATATTCTGCTTGTACATTTCTTTATATATAGCTTCTTGTCAGGTATGTGAAATTTCAAGTCATTGTGCCTCTTGCTCCATTTTCTCCATGAAATGCAGATGTTTCACCTTCTCAGTTACTTCTATTGCTACTTTCCACTCAATCAAGCATGTTCATTGTTTTAGTGAGCTAATTATTAATCACGATAAAATGAGCTAGAAGTCATCAGGAGACTTGTTTTCAAGGAGTAACTTCATAATTATGAGTTAAACATTTCTTAGTTTCAGCACTTCCAGTTTTAAATGAACAGATGGCAGAGTCTGCCTCCCTGTGAGAGGTGATTAATAGTAATATATGCTTTCATAATCTCATTAATATTTTGTCTCTTACAAAGAGACAGACCTTAGTGCCAGGAGTACTTTCCTCAGGCTAAGTCCAGGTCTGGATCAGAGAGGAAACCTTATGCAGTAACTTACACCAAGTAAATTCTTTTACTACTTTATAACAGGCAGCTCTTTCTGCATTAAAAAAGTCAGCTGTATTTATATATATATACATACAACTTGCTTTTAAAGGCTGAATTTTAGGTCAAAATCTCTTGTCCCTAAGTGGTGAGAAGTGGACTTTTCTTGATTCTCCTTGTCTAAACAGTTTGTAGGGATGTAGACAGGGAAACACTGACAGTTCTGACTGTCCCTCACTCTTCAGAAAATTGCCTCAGTACCTGGTACAGGAGAGGACATTCCTTCTAAGAGGAAGCTGCTATTTACTACACCACGCTTAGTTATTGCTGCTTATTCAATTCCTCTGGGATTTCTTTCTATGGTCAATAGGAAACGAGGAAGAGCTGACATTCCTGTCTCTTTTCCCTTGAGCACACCTGCTGAACCTGCTAATTCCTTCCCTGTTTCCTGTATAGGATGAATCAAATGTCATGAGGCAGAATATCCACAGGACTCAAAGGAATGTGTTATTTCAGTATAACGTGGTTCATAAAAGCAGGAAATGGAGTTGCTTCCCAGTTCAAATGAGACATGCAGTACTAATTTCCTAAGACAAACGCCACTACATTTAAAACTGCCTTGTTAGAAAATGTTTAGTCATTCTGGAGGGAAGGAGGGAGTGTTTTAATAAATCAATTACTTAATTCAGTTGCTGGTCATTTTTGCTGGTAAATATTGCCTTGAACTTTTGTGTCACTGTGTGTGTGTGAGAACATGTGATCCTGCTCAGGTGGAGGGGTGTGGAAGGTTGAGATTCTGCTGATCTGAAAATAGCACTGAAACTTTCAAATGTAATGGCATAAAAAGGGTATCGAGGAACATGGCAGTTATGTAATTGGGTGAGTCTGTATTCACTTCTTCAGGTTTTAATTTTGTGGGACATTCAGGTAGTTATGTATTTCAGGAAGGAAAAGCATGTGAGGGATGGTGGTTAGGCTGAAGTCAAGGGATTAACATAAGAAGACCATCAGAATTTATATTTTATATAAGAAAAACAAGTTAGGCCTCAATTCAGGTCAGATGCTGAAAAAAACCACGCAATTAGATTATTCCTTTTCTGCACTGAGGAACTAAATTTTCTGTTACATAATTGGTGACTGCAAAACTCCCATTCCCGTCTGTCTTGGACTGCTGGAGGGAGGGAGGAGTAGGAGGAGAGGGGTGTTCTTGGGACTGATTTCTTACTTTTTAGTTTTATTACCTTTAGTTTTAGTTCTTCTCTTGTTAGTAATAAATTTAACTACTTAGCTACTCTGAGTTTGTTTTGCCATTCTCTCTCAGCTGTTTTTTGCCTTTTCTCCTTTTTCCTTTCCCTCTGGGAAAGCGAGGGGCCTGGAGGTTTGGTTGGACACCGGGTGAAAAACACCATGTCGTCTTATTGTTGTCTTATTGTCGTCTTATTGTCTTCTTCTCCATGGACACCCCCTTGTCGTGGGGGAGAAGCTTGTGTGCCCTGATGACGTTGTGAGCTGTGCTGGGGGTGGTTTATGCCTCTGGTAGGGTCTCCCATGCTGGTCAGGTCTCAACTGAAGGGTCAGACCAAGTGTGTCTTCAGGCAGGATGGGCTCGTCAGCCGCCCGGCAACCGTCCTAGGAGAAGGACAACTCTGACTCCAAACCCAGGCAGATTGAGCTCACTTAGCCCTGTCAGGCCATCCATCTAAGAGAAGGATACTCTACCTAAACCTACATCCTGAGGACCTCGCTGTCACCGTCCAAGCTTGCTGGGCCCTGGCAGATGAACCTCAGGAGTAAAGGGTGGGGCCAGTTCTGTGGCTCACACTGTGCCTCACCTAAAAAATCCCCTGCGCAGGCTTGAGGGATTCACCCACTCCACGTGGGCAGAGCCCTCCCAAGATTTCGTTCGCAAAGTCTGGACATGATTGCCTTGAAGTTACTTCCAGATGGCCATCAGGAAAAATTAGTTATAGGGCTTATGTAGTACAGAAAAATCCATATTCTTAAAGCATCCAAAGCTTCTGCAGAGGATAAGGAAGCAAGAAGGGTTCTCCAAAGAATAGAACTAATTCTTTCCATCATTTTTCCCATCAAAAAAGAGAGGGATCTTCTATTTTTACCTGGATGTTAATGGAATTGTTGCTGTGTTGCATCAGTATCACTCTTACTGCCTTTTCTGTTGGAAGATAAGATTGTAACATTCATAAGAAGTTTTTTCCCAGGTGGAAGTTTACCTGAATACTGATGTGGGTTAACATGTGAAGTATCCCCACAGGTTGGCAAGTCTATTGTTCAATATTAACTCAGTCTGGAAATGTCAACAAACATTAAATTTTAGTGAAGACAACCTGGTGCAGTTCTCTACTTTCCCTTCTTCCATTTTTTTTTTTTTTCTGGATGGCACTGTTTGGTTTTGAACTCTCAGGAAACAATTGTCCTTGCCAACTGCTTTCTGGAAACAGAACACAACTTTGAAAATGCATGGAATGTGCAGCACTTCTTGCCTGCTGAAACATTTGCCAGTTTAGCATTTACCAGAGTCTGACCTGAAAAGAGCTGTACACGCTCCATGATTGAATGGGGATCTTTGTTTTGGAGTCCAACTGTTTGTTGCAGAGCAGGGGGAGCTGTGGGTTTGGTCTGAAGCCTAAATCCACAAGGCCTGGACAAAGACACATGGCTAGTGTGATGCTCTGTGTATTTATACATAAATACCTCCACACTGAAGCTGTGAAAAACGTACAAAGCTTTAACTCAGCCTTCTCATTTTGGCATTCGGTGTCCAGTTACAGGCCCCCTATTACCTTCTGCATCCATCAGGAGTTGTCAAACAAAACAAAATGCTGAGAAATTCAGAAGGATTAATCCTTTAGCTGAAAAAAGCTGTCTGCAAAAGGATGAGTATGGCTAATCTGATACTTCATCTGGTGAAGCAGGTGAGTACAAATAGGTATAACAAGGTCTTCAGACATGGTGTAGGCTGGTTATGACTTATGTTTTAAATTGCAGTGGTTCAGTAGCATCTACACTGCAGAGCTTCAGCTGATGGAGCAGAAGTTATTTTTAGCTGGAATGGTTCTTCATGAAAAGCAATCCAAGCATGCTTGTGACCTGAGGGGCCTTGTACATTTAATAAGTTTCTTTTTTGCTCTATATTCTTTGTTCCTATCTTATACTAAAGAATATTAAGGATGATGTTATCATAAAATACGCTGGAACATCATTTGCACTCATATGAAGCTGTGACAGGACTGATGTTTGGATGTTTAAAGATTCGGAGTTGCTGGCTTTTCCCTTACCTGTGTTATAACCCTTGGCAAGTTACTTAAACTGAGCATCAAGGCAGTACTTGCCATTCTCATGTGAGTGATACATCAGTTTGAACTAAAACACTAAAGTTTGAAACATTTACAGAGATGTTAATGTACAGGTTGTATTTACTTTTTAATGAAATAAGATGTAGTTAAGATACTTGCAATGGCACACTACAGTGCTCCTAAGACTAAGCAATCGCTGCGCATTTCAACTGGTGTCTTACTATAAATGAACACTTCTTAAATTTATAGGAGTAAAATGATCTTCATAATTCTTCTAGTACACACCTAATTATTGCTGGTTTTATCAAATTCGTTCTTCTGATGTTTTCTGTTCCAACAGTAAAAACATGTTTTAAATGAACTCTTGTAAGAATTACTGTATTGATGTCCAGAACTGTTAATGCATCAACAGCTTTCATAGTTACTACTGCTGTGTGTCTTCCCCACAGACATGAATGCAAGGGGACAGCTCTGTTTATGATATTTTTTAGTGACATCTGGCATTCTCACAGGAAGCCTGGTGCCTGCTTGTCTGTTCAGGAGAGCCACAGTCATGACTCAAAGCCAAGCTGCAAAAGGGAACATTATTGTTAGCAACTATAAAGGAATGAATGTGATCAGGAGTAAGGACTTTTAGTTAAAACTGAGTGGTGATTTATTGAGTGTTGTTCCCTGTGAATAAAAGTCAAACTTGGCCAGCTGGTGAAAGTATGGAGCTGCTGTTTCCTTATGTGTTCTAATGCATAGGAAGTCTCCTGACCTTGGGCCTAGATTCTGCAACTGATCATTCATTTCAGCTCACAGAAGGATTTGCCCTGGGGCAATGTGCTGTTTGACTTCTAAGAAAGCAGAAAAGATCCCATCTTCCACAGAAATTCTTCCAAAAACTGCATAGGTTTTGTTCAGTGTGTATCTGAAGTCCTAAGTTAGTAATGGGAAGTTGGATAATATAAGGCAATGACAGCTCAGCTACAGAACATTGCAGGAGTTTCATATGAAATACACAGCTCTGTGTGGATTTTGTCTGCATTTCTAGGACATTTGTATCATGAAATTACAGATTAATTAAATTAAGGATTCAGTAACACACAGATATATAACAAATATTGACAAGATTTTCATGAACAAGCCATTGTTTCTTGAAGTTGGCTTGAAGTAGACTGGAATGTTCTGCACTTGACATTTCCAGGCAGCAAGGTGTAAGAATAATCAGAATATTAAATGTATCAGTGCAGCAGCAGCAGTTGCTGTTTCTTCAAGTTTTCAGAACAATAGATGTCTTCTGTTTTTTTCAGAGCCCTTGCTTTCTTTAGCCATATATTAGTATCCTGTACTCCAATTGATAATCACAGGCAAATTGTCTTCCCATTTTTGCAGGTTCAGATTTAGTGCAGCATAATATTTAAGACTGAGTCTCTGGTGCTGGAAGCCCACAACTAATGTTTCAGAGGAGCATGAGCTGTTTGGTTAGGGGTTGATTTTAGTTTAATATTAGAAAAAAGCTTTTCTCATACTAGAGGGTGGAGTATAACGGCACAGTTAAGACCAGAAAATTTAAGTAGCTGGTATGTGAAGTTAAAATGGCTCTTAGTGAGAGGTTCTGGGGTAAGAGCAAAGAAAAGTCTCCTTGAGCAGTATTCTGGCTATTCAACGGGTGTTCTGTCCATGAACCAGGGAAACTAAGAATGGCCCAGAAAGGCTGTCTGTTCTCATGCTATGCATTTCTCAAATGGGCGTCTTATTACTTTTGGCTTAACCAATATTCAGAGCTGACATAAGAATGTTTTTCTCACTTTGTGGCATTTGCAAGTTAGCAGTGACTGAGCTGCTGCAGAAGAAACTGGTGACATCTGTGCTATTCCCTACAGGGGGTGAATAATGCATCATTCCATATGCCATGCATTTGGGCAGGCATTAACGCACATTATGGAGTTTGCAGTACCGACAAGAAATTGTTAAATCCAGACTAACAGAAATTACTATTCTTTTGCCACAAGAAGCTTTAGTCTTCCTGCTTTCATATGACTACATGAAGATAAAGCTTATTTACTCGTAGGTACAGACTGAGTGCCTCACTACATCAACTCAAAAAGTAACTGAAGACTTCTGAATTACTTTTTCTCATATTTAGTTTTGAATTACAGTTTCATTTATCACTGTCAAATGAATTGGCTGTAGACATTGCTCTAATAAGACAAATAGCAAAATTAGTCCAGAAAATTGAAGGAAGTTTAAAATACTTCAATTTTTAAAGAAAAAAAAAAAACCAATTATTGTAAAATAAGACAGTTTACATTATGATTTTTATTTCCAAAGCTTGGGTTGGTATGATAGGTCATAGCGCATGAAAGAAACAGAAAAGCAAATACAGAGAAGTTGAGATGTTCAGCAATTATTGATCGTATGGATTATCATGATTTTTACAACAAACACTGAAGAACCATGAAATGTAGGAAACCTGATGCACTGCAGCCACTTGGCATGCAAAGCTTCTACTCTGAGCATTGTGCATTCAGGTCCTGCTGCACTATGCCACAGGAAAGCTGCATTATACCTCGGTGCCTCATTCTCACCCGGTGTTGCTCATGTTGTCAAACAAATCAGCTGTACAGTTAGAAAATGAGACACTTAAAAACACTGTATACACTAACTGAAAAGCTTCTACATGTCAGCATTAAAGCGTGCTGAATAACTGGTTAAAGTGACCCATCAAAAGTGGGTATTTTCCAAGCACCCCTTAATTCAGGATGTGTATTTCAATCCCTGCATGTCTCTGCAACAAGAGAAGGCAGGAAATTCCTGATGCAAGAGTCAGAAGAGCAAGCTTTCAGTTGGTAGGTCAGTTCCAGCCAGGCCTACCCTATTTTGCCTCAGAATAATGTAAGTATCATGAGCAGAAAATCTGTATCAATAGTGGAAAGATTTAGCTTCCAATATCCAGTATTTTCTTAATTTGTAAATAACTGGTTCTCTCTGAAGTTAATTCCTCCTTTTTGATACATCATGTGATAGATGAACATACCACAAGCACTTAACCAGCCAGAAATATTTAAAATATTCTGGATATGC
Source organism: Formicarius rufipectus (assembly GCA_013399695.1). NCBI lineage: Eukaryota > Metazoa > Chordata > Aves > Passeriformes > Formicariidae > Formicarius > Formicarius rufipectus. The sequence continues at coordinate 696,695 of VXAU01003663.1, read as the reverse complement.
ATTAAAAGAAAAAAAAAAAAAAAAGAAATGCATAAAATGTAGTTTGAAATAATCTTTGGTAGCATTTAAAACTCGAGCATATATTACCTGCAAATCACATTTCAGATGTGTATCTCTTTGCTGCAGGGTTTTTTCTTACTGCAAAATCTTTTTCTTATAGTAAAATCCTGGTTAGTAGAAGTTCTATGAAATGTTCCATACTCTGGAATCAGGAGGAGTGGGGGTGGTCCTTAGAGTTGTGTGTGATCCCCACAGATCTGGAATTCTGGACCATATTTCCCATGGATCATCTTCTCACACAAATACAGGAATAGTCTTTAGTTCTTATGAAATAAGGAGCACTTGTATTTTCTGGCATGGAATGGCATGGTTTCTTGTTTCAACTGTTTTCAGGGCCTGGAAAACAAAAAGCAGACATTTTATTGCTCATCCTTACCCAAATGTTAGTTACTTGATCATTTTTCCTCCCTCTCTTTCCTATCACCTCCCTATCTTTCCTATCACCACTTGATTTCTCTTCCCAGTTCCTATTTTGCTTTCTCCTAATACTGAGTGCACAGGAGCTCTTAAATGTCCTGGGCTTTTCTTACTCTTTTGGAGTTTGTAAAGCATTTTAGATTTGCATGGCACCAAAGAATGAGGTAGAGATCATTCTCCCGCTGTTCACCTGCTTTCCAGTACTTCTAGAACTGGGTCCCCATAATACTTCCTAGAGAATTTTACTCTGTGCAAGAGAGTAATTCCAAACCCATGGACCTGATATTATAAAAGTATATGACATTTTTTTCCTGATTTTGATGCGGGTTTAGATCCCCCACTTCATGTTGTGATGGAGCTCTGGCACAGTCTGATTCACTGTATAATGAAAATAGGTTTTTTGGTCAAAATAAGAACATCAGACATTTCCCAAGTGATTCCTGTGACCCTGCTGAGAGGAAGGATGATGCTTATTGGGAAAGCCTGATAAGCAATTTACTTACGAGTACCTGCCTGACATCTTCCTTATGACAGCAATTATTATTCCTGCAAGGATGCCAACTGCGACTACAATTCCAATAATAATTCCAACCAGTGCAATTGTTTCCAGACCACCTGAAGGAAGAAATTGGAAATGTTAGCATGTTTCTTATGGAGACCATTGGTAAGAGGCTACTGATAGAACTGATGCTGTTCTGTTGCATCCCACTCCTTGGGGAAATATCTTTCTGTCTTATAAATTCTGAAGTCAACTTGGAAGTTCAGTAGTCTGTAAATGTGCCTTTGGGCTGGAGGGCTCCATATACCAGTGGCTATGGAGACAGCAATCAGGTGAGCCAGGGGAGGCAACTGGGGGAGCAGCTTGTGGCTCCCCCCAGTACTTCCATTTAAGGATAGAGTGGGCACAGCCAGTGGCTGCTGGAAGGGGATTCTCTGGCAATTATGTTCCCACTTATCTTTATAAGCAAAGCTTCCGGTTAATACCTTTTTCAGTTTTCTCGGGTTCCCCACTTGGTTCACCTGTAAAGTGAGAAAGAGAATAATTACTCACTCTGCATTGTAGACTTTTGCAATCCAATTAGTAATGCTGTATCCAAGGAAAACTTTTATCAACTATATCACAATGGTTTAGGGGCTGTGTAGTAGGGTATCCTTTCGATAGGAAGGAAGCAAATGAAAAGCTTGAGAGAATGAGTAAAAAGAGCTCCACAATAACAGAAAATAAAACCTAAGGGACTGATTGATCTAATATAGACTAGTGCAAGTTAAGTGTGATCACATTAAGATCAATAAGGATATACCTTGTACAAAATAATTAAGACAGAAATTGGATTTTAATTATCAGAGACTGATGTATGCTGATAAAATTTTGCCTTCCTCTGAGAGTATTTGCTGAACTATTCTGTGTCTATTTATAAAGAGAACACCTTATTTTAGTAGATGACAGTAGAACTTTAATATATAAAAATAGAAATTAAAAGGTTTTTTTACCATCAACGCTCTCTGTGTTAACTCCATAAGCAGTAGAATTGTCACTGTCTCCATCCGGGACAAATGCACTTTCTGTGGTCATCAGGCTTCCAAACTGCAAGAGATTTGTTACAAAGTGTAGTCTTGTGGGCAACTACCAGAATTGGGGAGGGAAAGAGGGAAAAGAAAACCTCAGTCACTCAGTCTGCATGCATGAAGTAGCATGTAAATTTCTTGGTCATCCACAACTTGTGGATGCATTTTTAGCTGTCCCCTATCATCTTTGATTTGTGTACAGTGACCAAAACAAACCAAACAAGCTGATCTGTCTTCCCAGCTCAAGGCTTCCTACAGCAGGAGGATGTGGGAGTGCAGAAGGGGCAGGAGAGGACTGCAGAGTATTGCAGCCCTGTCTCTTTTTTTTCTTACGCTGGTTTGTCAGTTTGGTTTCACTGAAGCTTAGTGAGAGACACTGAATTGGATAAGGCAGTGAACAGGCAGGTAACATAAAGGAACCTTTACCTGGCATTATGAACTCACCAGGGTTGGTAATGCGTCAAATTCGGTGTCATTTCTGTCTCGGAAATCAATCGTTGCACTTTCTTCTCCTTCTAGAACTGAGCTTGCTGCATAAAATTTTAGGAAATGAGTCAGGATGTCACTTTATAGTCACATGTTCTGGCTGCTTTGACATGTAAGCTTTGCTAAACATGAGCTCTGTGCAGTGTTCTGTCTCCCTGCCCCTGTGCGCTTTGGTTTGCAAAGTTATTTTGATTAAATTTGAATTCTGCTATTCTCTTGTCCAAAGCAGTAGGACAAAGAGCTTAAATACCACCACTTAACCCTTGCCCCACCTTCAAACATATTGCTTACTAACATTTAGTCCAGGAAAAGATTTCTCTTTTTTTTTTTCTTTCTTTTTTATTTTTTTTTAACGTTTAATTTTTTAAAAAACAATATTTTTAAGAAAATATTCCCCTCTCCCTCAGAGTGAATGTGATGCCTCTAGATTTCCAGCTAAGCATTAGCTTATGCTTTGGGATAAATTGCTCAAGCATCTTCCATTTTCTAAAATAGTAAGAGCTTTCCCCCATCTTTCAGCTCAGTCCCAGCTGCAACCTTTCTTTTTAGAACTGTCATCAGTGTTTATGGGTGTAGCTATAGTTTGAAAATATTTCTACACAGATCTGTCCTGAGGTTTTTCTAAAGTTGCAAATGCTTAGCTCCAATATTTTGATTTTTTTTTTTTTTTTAAAGTAAGAATGTAAGATCTTCCGTTTTATTCTAAACCTGTGTCATCTGTGCTCTTTGGTATAATGGACATTTACATTTTGACCCCATAATGCTGTTTATTTACAAATTTAACCAGTCTTCATCCATAAGAAAAACAAGCTGGAACAAGGTAGAACATGAAAAATATGACCATGTGAAGATAACTGGCAGTATCAAGAATATATTGAAAACATAAGTAACATTTGATGAAGTTTCTTGCTGATTCCTAAACCTGTGGCCATGCAGATCCCTTGGGAGTTTGTGATTACAAAGCCAGGGGAGGCTGCTTGTCCTGCTGCTGCCTGGGGCATGGGAGTTCTGCTAATTCTACATACCAGGGCTGAAATTTAAGCAAAGAACTAATAATAACTAAGTACTACTTATAATACTTTTTATTTGCTTATAAACTAATGTCTTTGGAGTACAATATTGGGATGTACAATATCGGCTATGTGGATCAGTTTACTTTGTAATCCCTGTCAGAACTGAAATATACATCCTTTATGCACTGGTTGAAAAATAAGCACAGATGAAGAAAACACATTACCAGAGGAAAATCTCCCAGTAGAAAGTGAAATAAATTTTGTATGTTAACAACAAGCAGCTTACTGGGAGAAGTTGCTTATCCTCCTGGCATGGCTTTCAGTCCTGAAAAACTGCCTGATAGTGAAGTCAGGAAAGGAAACGGTGTCACACAGCAAAGCTATACAGAATGAGTGGCTGTCACAAAGAAACATAAAATAATTATTCTTTGTGTGGTACTTGTTGCAGATCCTTGGCCATGAATGACATGTAAAAATTCTGTTTCAGTGCCTTTGCCCTCTCAGTGACTGACAAAAGGAGGTGGCCCAGATTAATCTTGCTTAATTGTAGGTTCTTAATAAAGGCACCTAAATAAAGTGTCTACTTGCCCTTATCTTCTTTCATAGTCTGTAGGGAAAGATAAATACTTCTAGAAGGTAATTCAGCTCACCTGAGATTTGGGACATCCTTGGTAGTGCTGCCTTTCCTTAAGTGGAAAGAGAAACTGGAATACGGTTCCTATGAACTGCCTAAGCTCCGATTGAACTGATTTTTGCCATTCTGAAGGTCTTGCCCAGTCCTATTGCATCTGTATCATACTGTGTGCAAGCTGAGGTCCTGTATTTGCTGGAGAATAGTCCCTGCATTCTTTTTCCAGATTCATTTTGGATAGACAGTGGAGGTGGCTTGGCTGGTGGTTAAACAGACACTACTGAACTCAAAGAAAGGCAGGGAGGCTGCTGTCAGTGTATTGTGTGTGTAAGAATGTTGGGTATTAGATTTGTCAGAAAAAGTCATAAAGTAGTTAAATGTTTAAACAAAATTGAGAGGAACTACTGGACTTAAAGCTTCTCTCCCTGTCCCCAGTACAAGCTCTGCACCACTGACATCAAAGGGAATGTATATGGGATGTAAGGGGCGCGTGTTCCTGTCATTTCTTGGTTTCATCTGATGTGGGCCAACTATAGCAAGAGTCAGGGTTAAGCAGGTCTTCTGCATGTGTTCTTAGTATTATCTTAGAGGAGACTGTAAATAAAAACATTGCCTCACAGAGCTGGGCTTGTCTCCAAGAAGCACCAGGGCCTCCTCCCTTTGCAGCTATAGTTGCTGCAGATGTGAATTAATCATTGCACCCCTTCCTGCCAAAGTTCCAACTGGGAGCCTTTCAGTTCAAAGTCCCCAGCTGCTCTCAGGCTGCACACCAGGAGAAAATTTGATGTCTTTTAAAGTTTAATACTTCTTTGAAACCCTCCTGTGCTTCAGCATCCCATGACCCACTTAGGGGAAGATGAGCTCACTACTTACATGCCTGGAGTGGCAGTTTACTAGAGAAACCTCTTAAGGCTGCTTTCAAAGCACAGGGGTTGTGTTGGAAAGGAGAGGAAATTGTAAAACTCTTGTTCATTAGCATTTCTTTCAGGTATCTCCAAAACCAACAAAGATACTTCAGAAGATAAAAAATGTTGTAGGATCTTGTTTCTCTCCTGCCATAAACCTGAATAAACCCAAACACTAGTTGGTAGAGGTAGTTGTAAGCCTGTAGTTTAGCTTAATCCTTGAAATAGGAAGCCCTCAAAACAGAACGAGTTCCCATCTCTGATAAGAGACCAGGAGATAAAAATGGCAAACTTTAAATGATTCCCTTTAGCAAGAACTGAAATAATCTTTTGCACATTGCCCTCTGCTTCTATTANAAAAAAAAAAAAAAGGAAACTAGCAGGTTAACTGTCAAACAAAAGCTTTGATCTTAAAATTCAAGTTTATTTGTATCTGTGTTTTATCAATATCATGTTTTATCCCATCCAACTGTGCTAAGTAGATACTTTGGGGGATGCAGCTCTGGAAAAGCAAGGGAAAGGATTTAGTGGGATGGGTCACTTGGGAGGTATCACTTTTCTGGTGGAGATGAACTCAGCAAACATCTGGAGCTGACTGATGGGTTTCAGGATCTGCTTCCAGAATTGTTACAGACAAAGTGGTGTTGTTTGAAGGGATGTGTATGGATTTGCATGTTATCCATCCTGTTTTGGCTGTGTTTCACTCAGCATTTATGTCCTGAGACAGGAATTCCCGTTCTGAGGAAGCATTCTTCACTCAGAGACCTTAATTTGACTGTGAGTAAACTGAGCCTTAGTCTGTATCTCATTATTGGAATTAGTTCAGTGAAAACTTTTATTCCTGGTGGTGATTTAACAAAACTGTGCAATTGGTAAGGGATCAGCCTTTTAAATACAGCAGCTCTGTAATTTTCAAATACAATTTTGTCTGTTATTTGACTTCATCCTCAATTTAAGTGTATTCCAGAGTCATGTCCAAAATCTTTGTCATCAGCATCATTTTGTCTGAAATAGTTTTCCACTGTTTTTCTATTTTTATGTATTTAAAAAAAGCAAACAGGTATCTCTTTTGTTGTGAAATGGTTCAACACCACCAAATCCAGGCTACAAAATTGTTTGTACTTCAAAAGTATGAGGTTTTGAAGAATATAATGTAGGAGATTCGAGGTTTGTCTTTTGAAGTTGGAGCCTTTGGACAGTTAAAATCGTCGAACTTCAGAAAGGCAGGGAAGTTTGTTAATGAGTACTGAAATTCTTATTTGCACCTCATTTGTATCCAGCAAAACTGCATCTACAGTAACCAGAGAGCTTTGTGTTCTTGGACTGTTTGGGGTATTTTCTTTCTCTATTAATTTTTTTCTGGAAGTTAGAGTGATGTCTCATCCCATAAGAAATCCCCTGGTGTCTATTTAAGTGTCCAGACTCTGTTGTTCAAGAGAAAGTATGTACTGTTTAAATCCTGACATGCTTTCTGCAGTTTCCTTATGTAAAGACTTGACAGTTTGCTTTATATAACTAAGGAAGCTGGATGACAAAATACCAGGAATTTTGGAAAATGTCTGCTAGTTGAAAAATGGTCATGAAGCACAAGGAGGGATTTAGCTCAGCCTTATTTTAGAATATGCCTGACTCTGTTCAGGTAGTCCCTGTAGCTCATGATGACAATGCTTTGCTGAATTGTCAGAAATATTTCCTTTGGTCACCACACCCTGCTGCAGATGGGGTTTGTTGCTGGGGCTGGCTTAGCCAAAGGAACAAAGGCAGAGTTTAAACGGACAGTGCCAAGTGGCAAAGAACCACTGGGCTGCTCCTCAAGTAAATCACATGCCTGCTGAATGTTACTGTTCTACTGACAGCAAAGCAAAGCAAAATATACCTTGACTGAGCACATATAGAGAAGTAACCGCTTTTCAAGGGCTTGCTGTGTGTGATGACCTCCAACCAAAGTTGGGAAACAAAGCCACCAGAGGAAAAGGTAGAAACTAAGTAAGCTTTATCTTAGGCATGGTAAAATCAGCCACAGAGCTGTGGTCATTAGGAAGGGACTAACCCATTTATGGGACATTCCTTTAAAATATTCTTTGCAGATCTAGAGATGAATGTTCTAATTTATGTTTTTAATAATTTTACTGTGTCAACCTCTGCTTTCTTGTCTGCTAAGTGCACTGACCTCAGACTTCCTATCCCTGGAGTATGGGATAAAACCACTTTGTTATTGATATTTGCTGCCCTGTGCTCCTGTTTTCCTGTTTGCAGTTTTACTCTAATTGTTTTCTCTGAGGATTTGATTGGGATAATGAAATTGGAGTTGTGGTCAAGGTATGAGTATCTTCTGTATCTTTCTATGGGTGGCAGTTTTCAGAACTGTCACTGCATGGCTGACAAAGAGTGTGGCAGCCAATTCAAGGAGATGAGTAAAAACCTTTGTGTCAGGGAGCAGCAGATTTTCCAGATGTGCAGCAGAAAGCAAATACGTGTGTACAAATACTGGGATGTGTAAATGCAGACAACAGAAATTAAGAAATTACCTCTAACACAGCAATAAACTAATCTTTTCCCTGAATCACTTCCTCCCCAGAACTCTGAGGCTACAGCCATGTGCCCTTTCACAACTGCCTGGTTGAAGCTTACTAATCCCTTCTATCTGTCTGCAGAACCCTTTGCATGTTCCTTAACTGATTTGTTTGAAGTACTCCCTCCAAACATTGAAGTGGAGACTGTTAGGTGTTAATTTTGTTCACAAAGTGATTTTTTGGCTACCTCCATTTATTGCCATGCAGCAAGCAAGATCCATTCAAATATGTTTAGTCTGACTTTTATCCAACATTAATAATGTACTAGCTTGTATTTGGATGGATTTCACAGTCATAAACCATCTTAGTATGCATTTAGAGTTGTGTGTCCCTTTTACAGAGTTAGCAATATCTCTTACACTACTCAAGTCCTCCTTGGAGAGTACATGTTTGCCTGAAAATGGTGTAACAGCTGAATTGTGTCCTCACAAATTCTGATGTCATTTGTGCTGGATGTAGTGTTTGTAACCAAAAAAGATGGAAAAAACATGAGGAAGTCATAAAGCAGCATGAGAATATGTTCAGCATCGTTCTCTACGTCCTTGGAGAACCTTTGGCCAAGCTTTGGAGACAGAGAGAAGGAAATCAATAGTGCTTTTCTTTTTTTCCTTCATTTGCTTCCCTTTAGAACATCCCAGCACATCTATACCCCAAATCCTCCATCTTGTTCTGACAAAGCTCAACTCTGAGCTTTGCTGGGAGATCAATCCCCATGGATGGGATACCCAAAGCAGAAGGGCCCTTTGAGAAGCTGCAGTAGAGATCTGGGCTGCAGGGAGTGGTAGGACCTGGCAGCATTTGGGTTTCATTCTGTAGTCCCTGACCACATCCAGACAAAAAGCAAACAAACCAACAAATGTACCACTGACACAGACCATCTGCCCAAGCAGGGCCATCAGCAGGAATTAGGCATTTCTGTGGTTCACGTGTGGCTCACCTCAAGTGACACATGGAGAAACACTGCATGCCTCTGTTGGAGCCCAACAGGGCCAACTGCCTTTTATTATCTAGTAAAATGCTCTCTAGGTTTATAACTGCCTTTTTTTTTTTCCCCTCTCCCAGATGATTTACAGTCCTAGATCTGGGGTAAATACGTGGATTCAGTGGAAACTGCTGAATTACAGGAGTTGAGAATTTGGCCTCTCTGTTGCCAGTTTTTACTGTGCAGCCTGAGTTAATGAAAGGTCCACTTGTGAACATTTAAATATGACTATTTTCCTTGTTTGTAAAGTTACAGATTCAAAAATTAACTGTTGGGATATAGATGGGCAAATGATACCCAGCAAAGAGGAGAAAAGAAATTTTATCTGTTCTCTACTGGTCTGCCATGAAGACACTGCAAAATACAGACTCACTAATTTGTAGACCTAATTGTGATTCAGCAAGATGATTTTCTCCTTTTTGTGATAATTACTTTGGGTATTGGACATGGAGAGTTAGATTTATATCATGAAGAGGTATATATGGGACACATTAAGATCACTCATGATTCATGATGCAGGACAAAAGGTTTCGTGATGTTTATTTAGTAGAAAACTGGCTCCCCGTCAAGTCAAATGTGGCTGTTCCTCTTGGTTGTGCATTTTGTTTACAACCAGCAGTTACAGAATTTGATTTTCAGGAGAGTTTAGAGTTGCCTGACTTTGTTACAGTTTTGCCATTGAAATAGCAACAGTTTGGGTAAATCAGGACATTTTTGAAATAAACTTTTTCCATGACTTTGTTAATTCTATTTTTTATGATTTTCAAAAACACAGAAAACGTTTTTGTCTTTCATGGCTGACTGTAAACTTCAATTTCCTTTTTTATCATAGAAACACTTGTTACCTGAAATATCCTGTCAATGTGCTTACTTTCAGCCCAAACCAAATGCAACATGACATAGGATAAACCTGACTTGCATAAGGAGATATAATCTAGTATTTGCCTCTAGGTGAGATCAGGCATGTGTGCAGTTGATACAGCTCAAGTGACATGTGGTATCTTGTAAACAGTCATGTTAATTTTTGTTCATGTTATGTGACAGCCACTGGAGTAATCTCCATCTCTGCAATGATCCTTGCACCATGGGAAAGGTTTGGAATTAGGGAATGCCTCTGCAAAGCACTGGTTTGGATGCTGGTACAGGCCAACTTCCATTTCAACTTATTTGGTCCGATCCAGTAACTTGTCTGAGTTTTTATATGCTGTACAGGATCACAGAAGGGCAAAGATGTATCTGCTAATCTTTCAATAATAATAATCCTTTTGGAAATTGGAAATGCACTTCCTGATCGAAACAAAGCTGCTTTTGTTGAGTCAGTCTCAATCCATAATCTGGGGTGCTCAATTATGAGAAAAGGGTGGTTGAAAATTTATTTCTGGCCTCATCAGAATATTAATATATATTCCAATATTAAGAAATATTGGAATCTGGTAAGAAAACCTTTTCATCTAAAATTCTCAGGCCTGAGAATTTTTCACTGTCACCCCAGAGCTTCAGACATCTGGATATACTCACTCCATCAAGGACTATACAAGTCAGAAATTCTACCTTTCCCTGTCGGCCAGGCAAAGATTACTGAAGGTGGTATTGTCATCTCAAGTCTGTTCTAACATATAATTGATGGTGGTTATCAGTAAACAGCAGTGATACACATGAAATACTTGAGACTTGCTTGGTTTATATCTGGAATATTTTTTCCAGATGCATCCTTTGGAAGTTATCCTAAATGACTGGCTCCATGTGAAGAAGAAGTCAAAACCTAAACACACAGAAAATCTTTAACAGTGTAAACCGTGTTCTAAATCCAGCTGTGGTGTTCAGTGCTGGTTATAAAGCAGTGGTAGGACCTTGGAAGCAGGAAATACTCCAATTTAGTTTTGTCTCTGGCTGCTAGGACTTCAGCTTAATCACTGCTGGACTCCCCTCAGAGTTGAGAGAAAATATGCTTAAAAATTCCCCAAAAGTCTGAAGATGAAACACCTTTTTTATCTGTAATTCTGGTACCTTAGAAACTTCTTAAGGTAATTCTTAAATATAAAAATTTTCCTAATTTCTAATGGCTTTAAACTTTAGTACATTTAATATTGATTCTTTTTAAGGATAAGGTAGCTGTGTGATCCTATGAAACAATTTTTGTGACCTGCCTAATATCTATTGATTTTAGATCTGTGAAATTTTGAAGCATAGCTCCAAAATTTCCGCCTCATACTCTGGCACTGAGAACACAATTAGAAATTTTAAGTCAACACCCACACATATTGTATATTGATATAGCTCCATTCTTTCCAGCAGAATGACACTGATGGTTATCAGGCCAAAATCAAATCTTTTTTTTATTTCAGTTTGGGTCCCCAACTCCAAGTCCGACAAGTATACATGCTTTGGAAGTCTAGTAGGCTGAGTTTCAGGTTACTGTATTTAGAGGACTGGCACTGGGAACGTGTTCCATGGCAATGGCAGAGATATTTCATGTTGCCTGATGATCAATTAATTCATCAGGAATCAAATGCTACACAGAAAGACTGAATTTCAAAGTGATATGCCTGGAATCAAGTAGTGGTCAGGGTAATTATGATTCATTATTAATAGAGTCTTCTCCTTTAGCTGTAAAAGTCTTAAATGTCTTTTACCTAAAAGCATATCTTTCTTATAAAGTTCAAAAGAAATAATTTGCCAAATTAATCTTTTCTGAGTAGGTACATAATAGCAGTTTTTAAATCTCTTTTAGGTAATAATACCTCAGTTTCAGTTTCCCTCACTTGTATATATTGCTTATGTCTAAGTTAGGCTTAGCAAAGCCCTGTGCAAGGCTCAGATTCTAAGCAGCTGTAACGTCCTTAAGCTTGTAAGTTACACTCCTGAATGGAAATATTTAGAAGTTACTTTGGTAGAGTTACAGCACCTAAATGTCAATTAAACTAAACTATTGCCTGCAGTCTGCGTTGTGTGTGTGTGGCAGGGAGACTGAGGCCATTTCCAGGGGCTGGGGTGGAATGCCTGCCCTGCCTGCTTGGACCTTCTCCCTCCCTTACAAACGCACGCAGACAGTTCTTCCCTAACAGAGCCTTACTCAGCCCAGCTGAAGACTTCTGCTGCATTTCTTCCCAGATTACAAATGTGGTGGATGCCCTGCAGTAGCTTAAGAATTCCAAAGAAAGTTTTACAAACAGAACAGAGCAGCTGTATAACCTCTGAGTGAGGACAGAAACTGTTAAAGCGCAGGAAATCACTGGAAATAATTTTAACCAAAGTTTCTCCTTACCTTCTTCAGCAAGTGCTATGAAAGGCACACTCCCTAGGACGAGGATGAAGAATGTAACTTTAATAAACATATTTGATCTGCTTAGAGAGTCGCTTTCCAATCCTGAGACCAGATGGATCCAAACTCGGATTAATTTTTACAGGGGCAGTGAAGAACTGAGATCACGAAAAGAAATCACTGCAAAAAAATACTTTGGTATTCCAAATATTCCTTTCACTGCTGTAGTGTAAAGGGGGAAGGCTTTCCCAGATGATAGCTTTACAGTTAGAGAAAACTGAGTGGAGTTGGAGTTATTTTCTTTAGCCAAGGGGTGGGAGCAGCCCAAGGTGGTCCTCGACGAGCAGCCAGGCCCGCCCTCCGCTCGCTGTTTGGTCAGGACCAAAATTATGATCTCAGCTCAGGTTTAAAGTTACAGGAGCTGTTGTGGCTTTCAGAAGACTTTTATTTCGCAAAGGGGGAAAGGGAATTTAAGAAAAGCGAGGTGTTCCCTCCCTTATGCAAACTGTCTTTAAAAAATACTTAAGGAACAACACTAAGGAGATTTTTCTTATTTCCAGCAGTGAACTGATGGTTTTTTCATTTCAAAGAGAGACACCATGTTTTTCTAAGCAAGTGTGGTACTGAATGTACATTTAGGGATACTGAAATAATTTTTGGGACAGGCTATTTAATTCTGGAGTAAATAGTGTCTGAATTTTCCTGTATGTCTGAGTCTCTCAGCTTGTGTCCTCAAGTGACATCCTGCCTGTGCTCGACCATTGTTCTCTGCCCACAGTCTTGCTGGTCTCAGAGTGCTGATACTACCCTTCAGAGAGAGGATTTTTCCTTTTAATGTGTATTGGTAGTAGTAGCACAGTCATACAATGATCTGTACAAGACTGTCTTTGCTTGTCTGTGTTTCTGGGCATCAGTCTTGCAGGGCAGGCGTGCAAGGTTGGATAATACCAACATCTGTAAGAGAGGTCTTTGCTCTCTAGTAATGCTTGCTAGACATGAACTGGGGCTCAGCTTGGGGAGCAATGATTTATATTAATCGTCTCCTGAATCCTCCCTTGTCTTGGGCAAGTAACAATCCTGATTTACATCTATTTAGGAGTGTGGTGAGTTTTAAACAGTGTTCACGTGTGAACTGACTGTACCAGTTTGTCACAGACTGAGCAAGGAAGGGTGGGACCTTCTCCCTCAGCTTCTGTACCTCCAAGTCCTGCAGTGCAAGCACATCAGGCTCCCATAGCAGCAGCACCATGGATTTATTTCCTTTCTGCTGACAACTGTGGAAGAGGTAACCTCTCCTAGAGAAAACTTATAGAAGGAGTTTTATTGTTTTTTAAACACACACACACGAAAAAAACCAAAACAACCAAAAAAAATATATATATAAACCCCTAAACCATGCCTGGGTTGTTTTGCTCAGGGTGCTATAAAGGACCAAAGCAAATCTGAATGTAAGATGTGATGTAAAAGAGGCCGCAGATGGGAAATGCAGCACTTTCCATAGGGATTTTCTTTCCTTCTCAAAATGAGAGGTGCAAAAGGAATTTGTTGACTATAAATTATGATGCTATATTGTGTTCTTTGTGATGAAGAGGAAGGAAGGATGAAAACAATTGATGCCAATGGAAAGAAACAACAGCCAATATTAGCTTATTGTCTTCAGAAAATAAATATTGCCATGTACTAACCTTCAGCATTTTAAAATCTGGGATTAATTATTTCTCAATAATGCTGATTCAAATTTATTTAGAAGAATGTCTACTTATTGGGGAAATGCCCCTCAAATGAAACTGGGGCTTGCTAGGGATTAAAACACAGTTTTAATGGAACTTACTTTGGAAAAATTTAAACAAATATTTACCTTATCAGAATGGAATGTTTGGAATTCTATATGTATTTTTAGAACAAAAAAATGAATATAGTAGACTATGAAAAACAAACTGGAACAAACAGTGACTTTTTAGTATTAAATTCTCAACAGGAGCAAAAAGAAGGTATTTTTAAGATTTCATTAAATTTTCTTCAAAAGTGGTCTGAAGGCCTTTTACTTTCATGATTATTCATATAAACTAACTTTTATCAGGTTTAGGAATAAGCATTTCTAAAGGAGAAGCTGTTTGCTGAATTAAATTCTTCCTTGAAACTGTACTGATTTTGGGGTGTAGAGCTGGAGTTTTTGAGTTTTCAGGAATTGCAGATGCCCCAATTCCAGTGGCTATTCCAATGCTTCTTAGTGCTTTTATTATTCTTCCCAGGAAGCAATAGTTTCTCCTATACGAGCCTGTTTCTCCTGTTCCAGCCAGTTCCTCAAAGGAAAACTCCTTAGCTAAATTTATTGAACTGTGAAGAATTTAATAACATCAGCTTCTATTGTGATATCAAAGTGCAACCAAAGTCAAGAAATGTGCCTACAGATGTAAAACAAGTTAGTGAAAAAGCTAGGAATGTCTTCCTTACTGTCATCTTGGGATGAAATTGTTCCTGAAGGATAACTGTGACAGGAACTTGCCTTGTAGTGGGGACAGCATGTTGCTGTGTAAGGAGATTAAGGCTGGGAGACACTGCTGAGCCCTCTGATTTAAAACATCAACAAAATTCCTTCAGAAGAGCCAACATACCCTTGGGAGAGGGGATGGAGCCAGGCCGATGAGGGAGCAGTTTTCCTTTGAACTGTGCCAGATCAAGGGGGTTTAATGAAACTGTAGTTCACTGTTTTGTAATTCTGTTAAACCAATAGGGTTTGTGACAACAAAGGACTTATTCAGAGGTTATGATTTAACAAGTCATCTGCAATTAAGGCAGCCCCTAATTCTGTGTCTGTTTGTTTTAGAGCAGAAGGTGAGCATATACCCTTGTGTGTGTCTGTGCTGCTTGGCAGTGGATGTGCACATGTGTGTTGTCATGAAATGAGTGTTAAATCTACACAGAGATGTAATTTGGTCTGGGTGTGTTATGACAATTCCCACAAATTGCCAGGATATGAGTGCATGGGTCACTCTTTTTTTCTTTTGCTACGCAGGTCTGTGTTTTTAATCCCTGTGGTTTACGGGAAGACGTGGAAAGGGACTTGAGTACACACAGCCCTTCTGTTTTCATTTCATAATCGGTTCTTTCTGTCTCATCATATCAGTGGTTTGCAGAGTCTTGTGAGAAGCTTAGGCTGTCTCTGGTTCAGTAGGAGCAAGGAATGAACCAGGGCTGGAGGAGTAGAACAGTAGTGACTGTATCCTGTAAACTGTTCCACCTCAGGGGCAAAGATGTGTGGGACAATGTTTTCCCCTGAATCAAGCATGAACTTCGGGGCGCTGAAGTCAATCAAAGGTTCCTCAGGGTCAAAAATGGGCTTTGGCTTCATGTAAATAACCCATAAAATGGGAACATAACCATCCACACTCTACTAAGTCCACTATAGAGACCAGAGCAGTGTTATGTACTCTCCCTACACTCATATCTAAAAAAGCCACACAAATGTCTCTTTGACAGAGGAATATCCAAGTTACCACTCTACAGTCCCAGAAAGTTGTCAGAGGTTGTAGCATGAGGACACATTTGAATGTTCTGGCTTCTGCCTGGCTCATTACAGAATTTTCCATGAATGTGCAGTTTCATGTGCTGCTAAAATTTCTCTTTCTACAGAACCAGCTCATCCATCATCTCCAATACATCATCTCCAGTTAGCTTACAACATCCCTAGTCCATACAAAGTAAACCCATGTTTCCCCTTGCTACTCTTTCACTAAGAACACTCAAAAAGTGTAAATTAGGCATTCCATTTTATGACATCCTTTGCAGCACTACCTTGTAACTCAAATGATACTGTCTCTTTTGGTTGCCAGATTTCCTGTTTCTGTACCCTGGGGGCAGCTGTGGGCTCTACAATATTTGATCAGAAACATAAAAGCTGTTTTCTGCAAGCTTTATTAATTTTCAAGCTATTTCCTGTTTTCCTTTTGCAGCCAAACCCACCCTTTTTGGCAGGTACCAAAATACAAAAACACACAATTCAGTCTGAGGAAAAGTTCAATTACTTGACAGAGGAGACCCCAAATGATAACTGCAATTTTTATTATCTGCTTTCCACAAGGCAACTTTGCTTTACTGTGAGATAACGTTCCAGCAGATTATGTGTGGAATTCCAGAAGACTTTTGCAGAACTACAGATCCTTGCCCTCAGGAGTGTCTTTTACCTTCCCTTACTCCCAAATGGTGTAAGTGCAAATACATATCTTGCAATTGATTTGTACAGGCCTCAAATAGGTGTCACTTCATCATAGCTTTTGGGTTTGTCACTGTTGGTTTAGTTTCATATAGTAAAAGATTGGTCTTAGTATTGACAAACTCAAATATTCTTATTATATAGCTTTTTTAAGATAAGCAGCTATAAGTCAAATCCTGTTGCTTGACCATCTGTGCTCCTGGCAGTATAATATATGCACAGAGCTCTGAGCAGCCCACGCTGTCAGATATGGGGAAGAAGTAAATGAATGAGTAAATTGCAACAATATTTGAAGTTGGAATTCTTAAACTACAATAGTAATGATATTTGTCAGTCAAGTTTAGAGATAGGACTGATTTTCATCTCAGACTTTCACCAAAATCAGTAAGACTCAAAATAAATGTATTTAAGGGGAAAGAAGAAAGTATCTACACTTAAAATAGTTTCATTTGATATTTATGGGCAAGTTTATTGTACAAGTTGCTTTTCCCCATGATGCCATTAGAGTCAGCGATGAAAAGAGGTGATTAAGATGTGCTGGGACAGGGAAAGAACACAGAGGACTGCACAGGAGTTTTACATAATCTGAGTTGATCTATGTAAAATGTCAAGATTTCTCTATGGTATTTCAAAGTCTGTCATTTGGTGTTGAAGTTTCAAAGTTGAAATTGGTTTTGTTCATATTTTAATGTTCTTCATTAGGAGCAAATGAATTTGGGCCATTTAACACAGAAGTCTGAATTATATTTTTGACTTAAGAGTAACACCACTGCCTACCTGAAGCAAAATACTGATGTGAAAGGACTAGGAAACATTTAGTAGATGGTCTGCGGTGCCTTTCTCGAGAGGGATATGAGTGTTGGTTGATTGTAAAGACCCTGGAGCAGAACTTCTCAGCTGCTTCCTCAATAAGGCTTTCTCCAGAGACAGTGACATCCTCCAGGGACTTAGTCCTGAAAACATAAGTTTCATGGAATGCAACAGGTTACATAGGGCTTAAGGACTAGGATTGTAGGGTTTTAGGACTGTAGGGAGTGGGCATGCTCCTGAGGACACCCTGGAGTTGGGACTTCTGTCCATCAGTACTTTACCCAGAAAAAGTCATCCCACATTCTGCCAGCAGTGTCTCTACGTGACACACAATGGAGTGACTCAGAGCTAAATATGGAATGGCCACTCTTTGCTACTTTTGACTGACCACCATGTAGTTAACAAAAAATTATAAGGTTGACATAGGTTTTCTTAGGTCAGGAGTGTATTTTAACTAGATCAGTTATATAAGGAAAGCAACACAGTAGTGGAGCCAGAGGAGGGGAAAATAGACATACTGTGTACTCAGTCTCATTTATTGCAGAATGGTTCTAGAGGTTTGTCTTAAAACTTTCAAAGGCTTTCACTGCTTTGATTGAGAAATACTAACCCATGAAGCTGCATGGCAAACTTCCATGTCAGCTCTGATTCTAATGAGAAATCACACGTAAGATAATGTGCTTTCTTTCCATTTCTGTCTACTAAGTGTGTTCCCAAAAATAAGCAGCTTCATGGGGAAAATGCACAGATGAACAAAAGCTGGTGGAAAGAGTAGTTGTTTCAAAGGGGGGAGGGCGGGGAGCGACAGAAAAGCAGACTGATGTGCAGATGGAGACTTGGGAATGTGGAGAAGTAGTGAGTGCAGAGCGGTGTTCTCCGTGGCATTTCCTGATTAACTGGGTTATATCTGCAATAATATAGTGAAGAACCAATAAGAGACCGTCTCCACAGTCCCCTGCGGCCACGAGAGGGAGCAAGATGTTCACAGGTCCTGGCTGGTTTGAAACACAGTGCTGGGCTGGATCCCACCACTTCCCTAATTCCAGTGAGGAATTGGAGCCAAGAAATATATTCCAGACAAGGAGGGGTGTGAGCTGCAATTTTTGTGCCATATCTTCAAGCAGCACCATGTCTTTCCACCCTGGCTCCATGTCCAAATGGGGGTGAAAATATGACGTTTTGGTGAGAGAAAGACGGCAGAGTGATCTCTCAGCAGCACAAACCATGGGTTGTCTTAAAGTAACAGTCTCGGTGACCCCAGCTCACCTTCTGACTAGCAACCATATCAACAGGAAGCAATAATCTGAAGAAAGTTATTAAGGAGTAAAGCACACCTCAAAGCAAAACGAATCCAAGCATTGCAATCAGGGCAGAGATCAGGGATGTTTCAGCTGTTTTGCGAAATCTGGATTCATTCATGTGTTATTGCACAGACATGTCGCTGAATCATGTACTTAAAATTAAATACTATACCAATGAGTTAAATAAAGGCTTTCAGCTGCCATTGCTGATGCTGGGTCAAGGAGAAACATTAGACTAAGAGCATGGCTTTACAAATATTTCTGCTAAATGTTTATATTAGATTGTTTTCCTGAAAAATAAAGTGAATAAGTATCATAACAAGGGAAGCAAGAACAAGGGAAGACACCAAAAAAAATCAAATGAATCTTCATCATATTTAAAACAATTATTAGATTTGGGGTTTGATTGTTCTCTGGACTACACTATAATTTATGTCTGGTTAAAATGAAATGATGACTTGAGAGTATGGCAGTCGAGTGGCAGTCTGAGGGTAGAAGGTGGGCATAGAGGAAGTAGAGCTCACAAAGACAGACCTTATCTTTGCAGTACTCAAACCACTGCATGGGATCACTTTGTGTGATAGCAGCCTGCCAGCAGGAACTTCAGGGAGACAAGGAAAGGCAGTTCAAATGCAGAATTGTCCTATCTGAGTGGTAAGTTAATTCATGCTTTAAATTAGGGAATGAATGTTTTATGCTTTACTCTGTATTTGCAAGACCTGTCTTGCATGAACTAATCCTAGGACACAAAGAAGGAGAGAGCTGCTCTCCTGGAGGTCTGCTTACCACTTTAATAGCCCCAAGCCATCTAGTGTGTCTTCAGATCAAGGCACTATTGTGTTGTTAAAAAATAAATATTTAACAGACCATGCCTTTTAACATGGAAATGCTGAAAGCTTTTGTGGTGAATATCATTTAAATTTTAAGATCCAGCCTGTTGCTGCTTCTGGTTGTTTCCATATGAAATGGTGGAGAAACTGAGGTGCTGTGCACTCTGGTGGCTTTGTCAGGGTTACACAGTAGATCAGGAGTGGGAATAAGTGTTGGAGACTCTCTCTCCAGTGGCAGCACTGTCTCTATTCTATAAATCAACTCATTAAATGTAAGTAGTGAATTAAGAGGATTTTTCTTTATTGGACTGTTAATAATACCTTGGTTTCACTGCAGGAAACTGAATTAGAGGACTGTGATTCATCGATTTGTAGGCGTAGGCAGCTGTACACCAAGTACAAAGAATATTAACAATTTTAATTGCCTGCAAGCACTACTGGTAATTCAACATCTTTCATAGCAAACAAGATTACTTCTGAAATAAGTGATTTAGACTGAAATATCTTCTACTCTTGTCCGCGAGTCTTACAGAAGTTTTATCCCTTTCCCTGTTTAAAAAAGGGAGACTGAGGCCCTGAGCTGTTACATTTTAAGTGTGATTTAAAGTAAAACACTGGCTTTGAGATGGATTTTTTTACCTCATAATCTGTATCCATGGACTTGGACCTGTACTTTATTAATGTATAGAACCTTAATGCTGTATAAAGCTGTGTGCACATAAATCTTCCCAAAGGCTCACCAGGAATTATGGAGCTCTGTTCTTGGCCCAGCAGTTGTGCCTCTGCATCCTCCTGCTTTGGCCCCTGTCACTGCAGGTACCAAGGATGTGCCACAGGCAGCAGAAAGGACCAGAGAGGGCTTTTTTAAGTGCCTGGTCTGAGTGATGCCCAGTAACCACATTATCAGCAACAATATTGCAGTAAACTGGATTTTCTGAAAAGTGACAAGTCTAAAAACAAACTAAAAATCATTAGGGCTTTCTTGAACATTTCCATTAACTAATCCTTTATTGGATGATTTTATTTATTTTTTTTTTTTTTACCATCAGAAGTACATATAGACTGATTCATCTTGTTCAAAAACTAGTCATTAAAACACTTTTCAGTGGTACAATTTGCAGCTATTCCTTTGGCCATCCCATGAAATAGTTTGTAGTGCCTGACTGGAATAGCAGCCAGAGAAGAGATGCTCTTCAGGAGAATGTATGACTTTGTATGTCATTTTGGTGAAAGGAAAGGTCCCAAGGAACCCAAGAATAGCAATACAGCAAAAAAATAATTTGCAATTTTATTTTATTTTTTTACTGAAAATGGTTTTTGTTAGACATTTTTGGCTTTTCTATTTTTAGTCTGAGGCTATCACACAATCCCTAAAAATATCTTTTTGCTTGTAGCACAGCCTGAGAAAGTGGAGAGTATAGTACATTCCATGTGTTATCACAAGGACAGTATTTTTACCATATTCATTTTTTGTGCCATAAACTTTCTAAAAAATTTAAAAGAACCTGAAGCAAACAGTTTTTCTTCTGGGCTTCCTTCAAATTTGAGATTTAAGAGACTTCAATTCTAACATTTTTGTGAGATGGATTTATTTTTGATACTACTAAAGGAAAAGAAAATGTAGAACCACCTCAGGTTGTGATGCCTGAAAACAACACTCCGCCCATTAACTTCACTAACACTCCCCAGGGAGGAAATGTTGTATTTTACCTTTTCCTGGTGATGTTACTCAGGTTTAGTATCTTTGAAATTAGACAGACCTGAAATTGTAGAAGACAGTATAAGCAGATGTATGAAGGAGTTCATCCAGACATTGATGATATCCATAAAACAGGCCTGTCCCTACAACGGGCAGTGAGTTACCCCAGCTGGCACAGTAACACCATGTAGTAGTGTGGGACAACTCCTGGGTATATCTCCCCACACTGAGGGTCCTACTGAAGTTCTAATATTTAAACCCACCACGTACCACTGTAGTATCAACATGTAGGCTCAAAAATGTTGTGTCAGACCAGCTTGCACCATTCTAAGTGGGACTGTAATAAAATTCTGGAGGTTATTTTTTATATCACTGAGTACCAAAGAAGTCCCTCCAGTTCATTGCCAGTGATTTCTGAAGCAATTATGAAACTACTCATTGTAATAATTAGCACTGGTTATCAACATGTTTGTGAAAAGCAGGTCCAGAGGCAGCATTGCAGGGCTGCCCCCACTCCCTTTGGGAATCTGCCACACAGGCTGATGTGATTCCACCTGACATTTCACCCAGCTTATTAACAGGGCAAGGGACATGTCACAAGGCATTAAGTCAAAGTCTGCTGCCTTCCCTAAGGGACATTCAACTTCTAGATAGCCAGAAAAACTTTTAAGAGGATAGAAAGATCAGAGTGAAGACAAGTGAGCGACCAGGATCATCTTCCATGAGTAAGACTGTGGCTGCTTCACTTATACCAAGAGATTGATAACTGTAATGAGTTCTTGTCATGTTGATGACATTGTTTTTGCATACAGTAGAATGTACATGCCTTTTCAACATTTACTTTATACTTCAAAGGTAAAAATAAGTCATTTTCCCTCCCATTTCACCCCACTGGTTCAAGGATCTCTGCCATTGTTTTGTTGGGCTTTGTTCTTCTTTTGTGGGTGTAAAAGAACCTGGACTTTCTTGACTTCAGAACAGGAATCTGACTTATTTAATACAGGATTAAAAGGATCTGTCCACAGAAAGAGCTCTAAAGTGTAAGTGCCTGTGGCCACACACTCACAAACACACATTTGCAACCCCCCATTTTGTCAGTTTTCTTGCATTTGAACAAAGTGCAAGATGTCATGTTACTTGTCTCAAATCCTAATCTCTTGATGGTTGTCCTTTTGTATTCCTGAATGCTGTATGTTTCTGGTGCAGAGATGGATGCATTTTTGTGCAGTAATTATTTTGCAGAAATTCTCTTGTCCGGAACTAACCTCTAAAACATGGATTTGCACACATGTGGGAATGGTACACATAATTTAATGAATGTGAGATACACTTTACAGGGCAGTTTTCAAGTCCTACTTTGAAATTACAATCTGATCTTAAGCACTTAATTGTATTTTTCCTGAACTACTTTTATAGTAAAAGGCAACAAAGAGGTGGTGTAATAATTATTTCCTTTACCTCTACCACTTAACTCGTGCTTGGAATTCCCACTGACACAAACATGCTTTCTGCATATTTAAATCCATGGAGTGTTGGCAGCAACAGTCAATGAGGGAGAAGGGAAGGAAGCACTAATGACTGACTTGGGGTTGTTTTCCTCCTGTTGTGAAGAGCTTGTACCACATCAAGCAAGTTAAAGAAATATAGCCACAGAAGGTAACTTGAATGTCTCTGTGAAATCCACTTATCAAAGCAGACTCGGGAGTCACTAAAAGATCTTGATGTCCAATTAAATCAATGCATTTGTAAATGGAACTTTTCTTGTTGAGTGTGTGGTAATAATTTGCATGAAATCCTCAAAGAGCACCACCCTCTTTGGTCTGGAAAAGACGTTTAGCCCATCAGTGTTAAAATGTTAATAGTAAAATGAACTCAAGTTTTTCGTCTGTTTGTTTTGGGGTTCTTTTACTTGTTGAGGGGTTTGCTTGGGATTTTTTGGTGTTGTGTTTTTTTAAACTTCCCGGTGCAGACCTAATGATCTGGAGGGGCTTTATCCACAAAGAATGTTTATGTGGTATTTTTGGAACCATTAGCTGTCAACTGTTTTAATTGCTGTTAATCCATTTGCTGTTCTTTAGAACAAAGAGAACTCTCCAACGGGATGTTCAGGGTGGCACAGAAAACAAATTAAAGCATTATACTTCCTCCTGAGAGAGCACAAACTTGGTTTGCCAATATTTCAGAATAATTCCTGGTTTTCCTTCCTTACAGGAACACTTTCCCCTGCAACATTCACCATTTGTTGTGCTCTCCCCTCTGCTCAGCCAGATTGCATGTTCAGCTCAGAGTGCTCTGGGAAGAGCTCATCTGTTGTTCTCTCCAGAAGGGCTGGAGAGAATGATCAGGGAGTGCATGATTTGGAGAAAATAAAAATTCCCAAGAGTTTCCTGTATTTTAAAGCAAATAGACTATGTTTATAATGGCAATCATGGGTTAAAAAAAATCCAAGCTGTTCAGCTTTACATCAAAACTGGATTAAGTTTTGTGATATCTTGGGGCATTGAGAATTTGCTCAAATTTCCTTCTCTCTTCAACTTCACTGCTTGAAACTCAGGTGCAGGTTGAAACAAGCCTCAGATATGAAACTTACTGCTTTAAAGTCACTGACTTACATAAATTTCCTCAACAAACCCTGTGTTGGATTTGTTACATATCTTTTATTTAGAAACTCTTGAGCATCTAGAAAATCTTGGATGTCTGATCTCCACGAGGTTTTTCAGATCTTGGCAGACCCATTGGTAAATCTGACCAAATAACATTTGAGGAGAACCCAGAGACCAGCTTTAGTTGTGACTTCACTAGAGCAGCAGTGAACATATATGAGCATATCTCCATCAGAAGCTTAGGAGGCCTTTAACTTTTAGTTGGCTTTAATTTGCTTTAAAACTGTGGTAATTCTGGCCCAGACCATAAACTGTGTAGAGGGCAAGCAGACTGCATTGTAGCAGCTGGATGCAAATTCATTCCTGAGGGAAAAAGAAAATATAATTCACATTGCTTGTCTCTCATGACTGCTTTTAGTGACTGAAAATGGTTTGCAATAAGGTAGTGACCACATGTCTGCATAAGCCAGATGATGGAAGTATTTTGATGGGTTTAGCCTGGTCTCATTTGGCTGCTGAACTGCAGTGTCTGAAGTTTTCAGATTCAATCATTTATGCTGCCATGGTGATTCATTTTGATGTATTTTCCCTCCCAGTGACAGAGCAGCAGCAGCAAAGGACTGGGCAGATGTAAGACAAGCTTCAGTTCACAGCTTCTATCATCCTATAAATTTTAAGACAGGAATAGACCCTTTTTCCCTTTTGGTTTTTCAGTCCATTTTAGGTGTAAAATCAGAAGGAAAACTGCCCAGAGGCACTCCTTGGCTGCATTCATAAAAGCTGCCTGGTCAGAGCAGGGCAAGATTTTTCTCCAAAGAAAAAAGAAAAAAACACTAAAGCCAAAATGGTAAAGACCTGAATAAAAATGGAACTTCTGCTCCGAGCTGCTGTTTAGCTCTGGGTTTTAGTACTTTATGCATTGATTCACATGGTGTTACTCACTCAGGCTCCAACACTGGTGCCCATGACACATTGCTAATGTCTGATAATGAGGAGGAAAATCCTTTGCAATCCTCCTGTACACCTGGTTCTGCAGCCTTGGCCACAACATGTGCCTTAACTCAGTGAAGCATAAGCCAGGAATAATAGCTTCCTTCATGGAAAAATATCCTTAATTAGCTGCTAAAAAAAAAAAAAAAAAAAAAAGGTGGACAAGGATGGACAGTTTTGTCTGAGTCTCTTGTAATGGAGGATTTAATGAGGTCCCAGTCCCTCATATGTGTCTGCACGGTGGTTGGCTCATTTTTCTTCCACTACTCACATTATTTGGGGATGTTTTGAGCACTTTTAACGGGAGCACTGGAATTTTCCAAGGAAAACATGAAAAGTCCGTCAGAAGTTAAAGTTTCTTTACTTAGTTTCTTGCTGCTTGACATGATGTAGTACTGTAAGTACACAAAAAATCCAGGACCAGTGTGGTTTGTCACTCCTTTTTATTTTCAAGGTTTCTCTTAGTAATATCCTGAATAGAAATATAATAGAAAATGAAAGGAATGGAAAGCCAGATCATAGTTTTTCGTCTAAAGCCTGCCTCCTGGTGTGTTTATTCAACTCCTGCTACTGGGAGGTATGGAGAGAAATTGGTTTTGTTTCCTTGTTATCCAGAGAAGGATTTGACACAAACTCCTCTACAGTTCTTTGATTATTGAGTTGTTACCCTGTTTTACAAGCATGTTTTTCAAACCCATACTGTCCCTTTATGGGGGCCTGGAAGTCAGGATCATAGATAGAGGGGTTGGCATTCAAAATTTGATCAATGTGGGATCCCTTCTCTGTGGAGAGAAGAATATTCAGGCTTTTTTGTTTGGCATCAACTTCTAAAAATTTACTGCTGGAAGTATTCTCAGATAACGGTTGATAAAGCCATGGGACTTTGCTTGGGAGCACTGAAGAAGCACAGATTATAAACAAACTCTCATTTCTGAGACTACTCACTGGAACAGTTTTACGTTTTACCACACTGCCCGTTGAGGCACATTAGAACACCTGCTTTATATCTTTTATTTTCCTGTATGAAATGATTGGGCTTTCTTTAATAAGAAGTGGAAAAAGAGAACTAGGAGGGCAGATAAAACGTAGGAGTATGGTGAAACTTGCTAATAGTTCATCAGAAGAGACCAGAGCAGTTGTGGATGACCAGTGTCTGAGGGCACCAGAGGGTGCTGTGCACTCAGCAGATCGCAGGCCAAAGCCCTGATGCAGCAGCACAGGTTACTGTCACTGACTGATGCAAATAGAAGATCTTAAAAAGTAATGTTTTAATGTCTTATTAGACAGAAAGCTTTGCAGAACCTCCTTCCTGCTAGTCAAAGCTGCACGGAATGTTTGGCAAGCGAGCAAAGCTACGAAAAGATTCAAGATAATTTCTGTGCTGTGAGGGAATCAGCTGAGGTACAGAAATAAGCTCAAAAAGCTGTACAGGCAAAATGAAACAGGAAATATTGTACCGAGAAAGATGGGTCAGGAAAAACATCTCTGGAATCAAAGCCAGCATAAAAGGGTGTCAGACCATGGCAGGCACTACAGCTGGGCTTGTGCAGCAGATCAGAGCTGTCACACATTGCAAGGGAACGCTCCTTCCCTGGATGCTGTGGGAGCAGGACCAGTCCCTGACAAACCTTCAGGATACCTATCCCAAAATGTCCAGAGCCTGAGAGTAATCCTTCAACTCCTGTCAACCCTCCACAAACATCTCAGGCAGGAAAGCTCCCTAGCTTATGTGCAGAATCTGCAAAGTGCTTCTGAGTGTGCAGAATGAGTGTGAAGGTGGTGCTGCTTACAGGGGGTAACAGCTAAAGAACTCAGTGGAGCAGCTGAGCAAAAGGAAGGGCTGTTCCTTACAGAAAGGAGCTGTAGTTTTAGCAAGGGCTCGTGGAGTTCTTAGGGACACTGAGTCTTCCTCCTAGCCCTGCCACTAACATGTTCTTGGATCTTTCACAAATTGTGCCTTATTTTCTGTAGTTTCCCATCTGTGAACCAGCATAATAACTCTGGAAATGGAAATGTCAGAGCCTGATTCTGTACATTTGATACAAAAAGGGAGGGCAGCAGAGGGTCTGCAGAGGAGGAGCCACAGGGGCCCTTAAGTCCTGTGTATAGATAACTTCTCTGAAAAGAGAGCTGGATTTCTCTATATAAAGTTAAATTACTAAAGACAAGAAATCAGTCCTGCTTTCCTGTGTTAGAAACACCTTTATCTGCAAACTAAAGCTTTAGTTGAATTACGGGCAGAAAAACAGTGGATTACAGTAGGAGCAATTGTTTGCAAGATACAACCTTTACAGTTTAAAAAGCATCAGCTCTGCATGAGAAATACCAGTTTGCTGTTGATGCTGATTCATTGAATCCTGACTACAAGACTTATTTTGCTTGTTCAGATTTTTTAATCAGAGGTAGCCTGTCAAACTTCCACTTCCTCTGTAATTTAAAGGTAAATATTTTCAATAATCATCCCAGGAATTTATTTGGCCATTGCCTGGTGACTTAGAGAAGCAACTATGCCCATTTTTCTCTGGATTGTGTTTTAAAAGTAATTCAAAACATAACAGGCACCTGGAGCAGGATATGTCTTTATGGGAGGGATCTAAAGGTTGAGTCAAGGTGGTTTAGCCAGAAGACCTAAGAATTAGAAACAAAGTGTGTTGCAAAACATGAGAGAGGTGTTCAAAAACCTTCTTGGCATGTTCATTTCCTAACAGCAGTGCAGGGAAATGCTGAGGTTGGAAGAAGGGACCTCTGGAAATCCTCTCACCCAGTCACCTGCTCAAGCAAAGTCAGAGCAAGTTTGCCCAGTGCTGTTCCCAGTTGGGTTTTGTGGTGATACTCAATCTTTCTGGACTGTCTGACCACCCTCATAGTAATAGAAGTGTTTCCTTGTGTTCAGATGGCTTTTAATCTATGCCCATCTCCTCTTTTTCTGTCCACAGTGCTATTGAGAACAGTCTGGTTCCCTCTTCATTCCCTCCCAGCAGATCAGTGTTTCTACAGATGTACTGAAGGAGAGGTGGATGTTACTGCTTTCATTATTTGAGATCATATACAGATATCTTGGAGAATAGTCTGTCTTAAAAGGAAATTTTTGTACCCTGTCCTGCATGAAAGATACTCTGAATTCAGTTATGAAACATGACCTTCAGTTGAGATTACTGACCTCTCTTTTACCTAAAAATGAGCTTTCCAAAAGTGTTTGAGTTTGTGCTCTGCTCCTCAGGACACACACACCCAAATACCATCTGTCCCTAGAAAAATCTTCCATAGATGTGATCCTAGCACTCCAGTCCTGTTTGTCACCTTACACACCGAGCATAAGCAGGGAGGGATGGAGCTAAAAATTAAGTGTGCAGCTGGCTGAGGACTTGCTTTTCTTGATGTGGGTTTGGGGATGCCAGGAAAACACAAATGCCTTGCTGCAAAATCACCTCTGCTGTCCCATGGGAGACAGGCAGATTGACTGTCAAATATCTCAGCCCTCTGAAAATGAAGAAAATCCATTCAGTTTTAACTAACTGAATCCACAATTTGCACTTCTATGTGGCCCAGTAGACATCACTGGTGCTGTAGCAGAAAGCAGATTTTCGTGTCATTAAAACAGGAAAGGAAAACCCCCTCACTTTAGAGACCATATTCCTTGTTGCTGCAGTACATTATTCTTCTTGGTTAAAAGACACTGAGTCCTATTTAGATAACGTGAATTGCTCCAACAGCTGAGAAGGCATCCAGAAACAGCCTAAAGCCAGCATTCCTCTGCTCCCTGTTTTACAAATTAAAGGGAAAACAGTCCTTAGCAGGCATGCAGGATACAGCCTGACCCTCCTTGCATTTCCGTAGGTGTTGAGTACCTTGATGCAGGCTCCTGCTAAGGAGCACAATGAGTGATCTCATCGGGTTTTTGTACCTGAAGGGCTTTTTAAGCATAAGCTGTGCCAGAGTCACAAGATCAGGTGTGATTTCCCGTTTGCTGGAATATACAGCAAATGTGCAGACAGGCTCTGGGCTTTTTTTAGCTCACAAAAGCAAGGGAGTCCTTTGAAAGATCCTCCGTGTACCCAATCATTGCTTTCCTCACCCTGTGCAGCATCATAATATTCTCACAGTGTAAATCCTCACATTTGCCTCCCTCCCTCTCTCCTCCAGCCACTCTCCCTCCCCCTTCCAGCCTGCTGCTATCGGATCTGTGATGATATGTGATCTCCTGGATACAATCACACACACACACACAAGTACCAGGCACTCCTGCTCAGCTGAGCAAAATGTCTTTCTCCTAGAAGTGGTGCTCATCCCAGCGTTCAGATCCTTGACGATGTTGCCATGCTTTCCTTCCTGCCTCCTGCCTTTAGCTGGCTTTGCCTGCCTGCTTTTCCTACCCGGGGGTCATCTCTGCCCTGCTGTCTGTAGCTGTATGGACTACCACACCATAGATTGCCGGGATCAAGGACTCCCAAGTGTTCCTAATCCCTTTCCATTGGATGTACGGAAACTTCTTATAGCTGATAACAACATTCAGGCAATACCAGCTGATTTCTTTATATTTTATGGAGATCTAGTCTATTTGGACTTCAGGAATAACTCACTCACCTCTTTAGAAGAGGGCACTTTTAGCAGCTCTACCAAACTGGTGTATTTAGACTTAAGCTACAATAATTTAACACAGCTTGATGCTGGGATATTCAAATCAGCAGAGAAACTGATAAAACTGAGCCTTGGGAACAATAACCTGATGGATGTGGATGAGGCTGCTTTTGAGAACCTGGAACAGCTCCAAGTGCTAGAATTGAATGACAATAACTTACAGAGCCTAAATGTGGCAGCCCTGGAAGCGCTTCACTCCCTTCGGACTATTCGCCTGGAGGGCAACCCTTGGGTGTGTGACTGTGACTTTGCCAACCTCTTCAGCTGGATACAGGACAATGCATCCAAGCTCCGGAAAGGTAAAGCTCGGTGGCTTTCAGTGCAGCCCGTGTGTCTGTGTGTGGGGGACAGCAGAGGGTTCCTGGTCAGACTGTCTGTGTGCTGCCTGCAGTGCCCCACACTGCAGTTTGCTCAGGCTGTAATTGCATGTTTTCAACAAACCAGCCTGTTAAATTGATGTTGGCTTCTTTTTAACAGCAGGTCCTCCTCCCAGTTAAGAAATAAAATTTTTAAAATAAGCCCTAATAATTTTGATTTATAGACTAAACTTACTTAGGCAGTGAAAGGGCCTTTTCAAATTCATTCAGCCCAGAGCTGTTTTTCTTCCAGACTTCATTTTCTCTCTGGTAAATATATTTTCTACAATAAGCCCTTTGAGCAGCTAAATATCCTGTTCCAGCTCCTTTGGAATACTGATTTTCCTGTCATTTTACTGATGAGCTATAAAGCTGCTACAAAAGAGTTAAGCCCCCATTTTATGCAACTGTGATTTTCAGCCCTTTCCTGGAAGTATTTTCACAGAATCACAGAATATGCCGAGTTGGAAGGGATCATTGAGCCCAACTCCTGGCCCTGCACAGGACCATCTTTGGTGTGATACTCTGTGTTTCAAACTCTCCAGTAGCTTGATTTTGGATCTTTTCATTAAAATATCAGTGATTTCAATATTAGAAATAAATTGAAATGGCTAAGGGACACCTTTCCCCCCTTTGCCCACCCCTAGCCCCCCACATCACATGCAGGATATATAACTCTGGTATTTGAGCCGGTGATTTTTAGAAAAGCATAGGATGAAAAATAAAAGTATTACGACTGCCATGTCTAGGGAATCCAACCTCTTGCTCCACATGTCCCACCAGACTCCAAAGCCTCTCTTAATCCAGCTTTAGCAGGAGATCATCTCACAGTTCATGTCTCCCAACAAGCACCAGGGCATAAACTCCTGCCACTGAGCAGCTGCTCCCAAAGGCAGATGGTGGGAGCAAGGCTGTCTCAGGAGGGCTACACAGAGGACACTTTCCACTAGCCCAGATTGCTCCAAGCCCCATCCAACCTGGCCTCGGACACTTCCAGGGATCCAGGGACAGCCACAGCTTTGCTGCCCAACCTGTGCCAGGGCCTGCCCACCCTCCCAGGGAAGGATTTTTTCCTAATACCCCATCTAAACCTCCTCTCTGTCAGTTTGACACCTTTCCCCCATGTCCTGTCACCACATGCTCAGAGTCTGTAGTAAGTTATTCACATTCTTTCCATGCTCATGACCTTGGGTAGCATTTTTTTAATATACTCATCTAGGTTGCCCTAAATATTCTTATCTGTAAAGCTGTTTTAAGGAAGAAGTCATCTGAGGAAAAAGTGTCAGGTTTTTTCCTCTCTGCCTCAGTGAAACTTTGATCTTGACTCTTTCCACACCAAACCTGTGCCTCTTTTCCCACCTTCCCTGATGCTTTAGCTGAAGTCTGCTTGATTTGAACCATATTGATTTGAACCAAATACTTGGTTCAAATACTCTGTTCAAGCATCAGTTCACTTTCCCAATGGTTTTAATGAACTTCTAGGTTGTTCCCCTTGATCCACAGTGAGTCTGTTCTGTTTGAGTCTGTCCCACCTCTTTCTCTGCTGCCCTGTCAGTGTTTTAAAGTGTATCTGAACTTACACCTGGAAATGTCAAGTGACTGAGCTTTCCCACAGCATTGCCAGTGTCCCCCAGTGTCTTCCAAGCTCATAGATGCTTTCCCACAGTGTTTTCTCTCATCCACACTTGTGCTTCGGCCAAACAGCTAAAAAATTACTAGTTTGTCCAGATCTTCCAAACCTTAAGTCAGATTTTATTTGGGAAGACAAGGATGGAAGGAGCAAATATTCAAATGGTTGTTTTGATCACAGCTGTCTCCCAAGGATTTGTGTTTGTTCCCTGGAGCGAGTCCCTCCTCTCTTTGCACCCAGCCATGTGAGGGAGAGATGTGCATGGATGCAGAAAAGCCTGTGCAGTCAGCATTTTCAGGACTCCTTGTGAGCTGCTGCTACAAAAACACTGACTGTCTCCTCTAATAAGCCACCAAAACGTTCTTTACAAAGGTGAGGGCAAAACCAAACCCAGAAAGGAAAGCTGGTCTCAATGACATTTGAAAAAACACCATCACAGTTGAGTGCCTTGCAAAACAACTTTTGGAAAGTCAGAGTTAAATTATTAAAATTATGATTTGATTGAATTTTACATCCAGTTTCCCGTTTTCAATAATGTTGCAACACGATACCCATTAGGAACTGATTAAATTTGTGTTCTTTGTCTGGTTATCTGTATCCAAAGCCACCCTGGCCTTTGCTGGGAGGAGTGGAAAGAGCAACCCACTGAAGATTCAGCATTCAGACTCTCTGGCTCCTCCTGATAGTGTGTGAGGCTGGAGACAGAAGGATTATTGCAGCAAACACACAAAGATAAGTAGGGCAGCAGGCGTTAGGTCTGGAAATACAGCAGAAAAAAAAGATGGGGATGCACTTTCAGGACCCAAGAAAAGAGCTTGGCTGCAAACTTGTGCTTTGGAATTCTGCAGCGGCTCAAGGGTTTGCACTGCATGGCTGAAGGCATGGCTGGGAGAGGACATTGGCAGACAGATTTAGGGGCTGGACGTTCATTTTGGTTCCTCACTTGAATGTCACTTAAAACAGTTGAATGCGCCGCGTCTGAGCGAAGTTCCTCAGTGACTACGAACTACTCCACTGAGCCCACCCACTGCTCCACCTTTCCCTGCCGCTCTGCAGGGGAACGAGCTGCCCTGGCTTTTGCAAAAGAAATGCCAAGCTGATACAAACACGGGAGTTTTGTCATTGTGAACTGAAATCTCAATAACTGATCCTGAAGCTCTCCCTGTGAAATTAATGTCTCTGGAGGACTCGGTGATCTGGAAGAAAAGCCATACCTCTACTCAGTAGTTTTGCAGGAGCCAGGTCCATTTTCTTCCTGGCACATTACCAGAAATAGCTTGTAAAGTTCTAACTTGTGCTGACCTGTGTGCCCAGCTGGCTGGAAAGGCTGTGCCCACCTGAGCTGCCTCTGCTTATCTTCCTTGTCGCTTCACACAAACAGCTGGGATTTGAACAATTTTACAGATCCTAGAATTTATTCATCCAATCTAAATTTTAAATAAAGGCTTAGCTGGCATTAGGTGAACACTCTCCCATGGCATTTCTGTGGGCAGATTTATTAAAGGAACTGCACTAACAGTTTTGTGATTAATTAGCACTTTAAAACAGCAAACATATTTTACCTGTAAGGAGATATTAAAACCAGCATTTTCATCATACTCCAAAACCAAACTATAATTTTCCTCTCTGATGTGGTTAGTAGTTGATGAAAAACAAAATAGTGAGTGCAGTGCAAAGTAGACAAGGAACTGTGAAGATCAGTAGGACAGGGGTAAGTGGAGAAAGGTTTGTTTACCTAGAGAAGGCAAAGTGTTCATTATGGGGCACAATGGTTAAGTATAACACTATTAAAGATTTTGTGTAGAAGGATGGTGGCCAGTGATTCCTTTACAGGCTTCCCAGCCAAGAGGAGCATGGATATTAAGAATATTGGATAATTATTTTTTTTTTAATAGAGAAGTTGCTGCAAGATCTCTGTCTGTACAAAAATAGGTGTGAAAACTTTCATGGGAGGTTTCACTCGGGGAGGGGGAGGGTGGAATTCCAATCAGAATTATGCTGTGATAATTGAAATAGGTGTTCTGAATGTTCAAAATTGAAGTAGCACAAATTCAGGTGATGATTGGTGCTCAGTTTGCTCAGCTGGTCAAATGTTGCTCCCATTTGGAAAGTTGTGGTTATGAAGCTGCACATTTTAAGATACTCCAAGAGGGTTTTGGTGCCAGTACCGACACATAAGCTGTTTAGCTACTTTCAAGGCTTCTGTAACTTTCAAGACATTCTCAAAATGGATGGACAGATAATTTCTGGAAAAGTGGCATATTTCCATGTAAAGCCTGTCTGTGCAAAAGAACAGGAGAGAAGGATGGCAGTGAGAGGAGACAGGAAAAAAGCAAGAGTGGGTGACAATGAGACTGTAAGAAGCTTCTGGAACAAGAAACTCAGACTAAATTCAGTGCTAAAAGAGATATTCAGAAGTGAATCAGTGTAGCAAGATTGATAAAAAGGAACGACAGAATCACTGAGGTTGGAAAAGCCCTCCAAGACCATCGAGCCCACCCTATGGCTGATCCCCACCTTGTCTCCCAGCCCAGAGCACTGACTGCATGTCCAGTTGTTCCTTAGACACCTCCAGGGACAGGAACTCTACCACCTGCCTGGGCAGCCCCTTCCAATGCCTCACCACACTTTCCATGGATAAATTCCTCCTGCCGTCCAACCTGCCCCTCCCCTGTCCCAGTCTGAGGCCATTCCCTCTCCTCCTGTCCCTGTTCCCTAGAGCAGAGCCCAACTCACCCGCACCTCCCCTCCTGTCAGGGAGTTGCAGAGCCAGAAGGTCCCCCCTGAGCCTCCTTTTCTCCAGGCTGAGCCCCCCCAGCTCCCTCAGTCACATATGACTCTTTAGACCTTTCTAGATCCAGAAGAACGGAATGATTTTTATAAGACTGTTTCGAAAGACCAGCCCATGAGGTGTTCCTCTCTTGCTCCTTAGGCTCTTTCTATGATCTCATTCACATCTAAAATCTATGCCTAAACTTATTCCATAAATTAAATAATGTCTTATTTTACTAGTCCAGACCTTTACAATAGCCCTGGGCTCACTGAAAATATCGAACATCGTCTTCAAAACAAAGCACCGTAATTACACAAGAGCATACGTTTTGTTTAACCTTTTAACCGTCAGCAAAACAACTGAGCATTTTCCAAGTCCTCTTGACTTTTCAGT
This sequence comes from Formicarius rufipectus, assembly GCA_013399695.1. Lineage (NCBI taxonomy): Eukaryota > Metazoa > Chordata > Aves > Passeriformes > Formicariidae > Formicarius > Formicarius rufipectus. The sequence goes on along the minus strand of VXAU01003663.1, from coordinate 662,564 downwards.
CTTTATTAGGACTTATCTATTCATCTGCTATGTAGAGGAGGCTGCCTTAACTCCATGTACTAATATAGAACCTGAGCAAGCTTCAGCTAGAAAGGACAGGCTGTTCTGTCCATTCCAGCCATCACTTCTCCCCCAGTATCAGGCACATGGTAGCACATCACCAGAACAGAGCAGAGCAGAATATATGTGCTTTTGGAAAGGAATTAAAAGCCTTAAGACATTCCACACATTCAGCAGCTTTTATTCCATTCAAGCAGAAACTCCCAATAGAAATTATATTCCTTAACAAGTGCATCAAATCTGTTTCTATATATATTCATTTATAAATATATAATTTGATCTCTCAGTCATTTTCGGTAAAATGATCTGACTGCCCCTGGCTTTTCACTGTTTCTTCCATCCTAAGGTTGTTTGGAGTACTTCCATCTTTCACAGATTTGAAGATGTGAGGACAGCATTTGCAGATGTGAATACTTCATGTTAAACCTTATATTTAGGCTTTGAGACAAACTGCTAAGTACCCTCTGATGTTGTTCTGGGAGTCTCTGGGGCACTTGCCCATAAAAGTTTTATTTAGGGATCTAAATCTAGGCTTCAAGATTTTTTAAGCCTTACAGTTCTGCTTGGGGCTATTTCCAATGGAATTTCATTTCTCTGCAGAGGCAATGCCTCTCTCACTGCTTATTAATCCATCTAATACATTAGTGACAGTGTTTAAGTAGACTAAAGCAAACTATAGCTGGGAGCGAAATACCGCACAAGAAACAAAATGCCACACTGAAACATTTCAAGTCTGTGTCAGATGCATTCAGCAACGTGAAAGAACAGCTAAATTCCACCCAAAAGGGCAAATACCAATTTTACTTAACCCCCCCCTCCCCCAAAACCTATTGTAATGTTCTTATATTTACTGTATATAGTAATGAAACCATGTGCGTGAAGCTCACTTAAACGTTTATGTCTTCAGGTGTTTTCCGGGCTGTCTTTCCTTTACATCCCAGTGTTTGTCATTATCTTATACTGCTGCCCATTGCTCAGTGGTAGAAACTCTTTCTCCTGATATCTGCTTTTTTTGAATGCTACAAAGAACCAACAGAATTGAGGCTTCTTTTTATTATTTTTTTTTAAACTGAGCATCCAAAATCAGCTGGGAAATCTCTGTTAACAGACAGACCATGACACTGAAATGCTAATGAATTCCAGTAGTTCTTCAATAAAAACTATTTAGCATAGGGATTAGAAATGAGCAGAGATGGAAAGACACAAGGAGGCCTTCAAAATAGACCCAGAGTAAGTGATACCTCTTGGTGCTTGTCTGTAGCTGGAGGAATATAAACAAAAACTCACAGTACAGTAGGGCATCAGTCAACATATCCAGAGAAAACCCATGGCACATCCAGGATCAGGCAATGTCAGTGCACTCTATGGTTTAATATTCCTGATCACACAGTACCGTGAGAAACATGGTTGGGTTATGGCCAGAGTCCCAGCAGAATGAATGCCAATGTTATCTGGATTTTCCTGGGCTTTTTGGAGGTGGGAAGTTCAGTACAGTTACAGATCCAGGATGTTGCAGCACCGTGAGTAATTTTTCATTAATTTACAAGGGAACTATTAATTGTTTGCATGCAGATTAGTTTGGGGCTGCACCTATTTTCTAGGAGGTTCAGTTTTACAGGGGAGGGATTTCAGCCTGTGCATAGTCCAGAAACAAATGCAGTGTTCATTAGGATCCAGCAGCAGCCTAATTGCATGGGATTCATTGTCAGGATTGAAGTGCTAGACTGAGTGGAGTTATACTGCTCCAACACAGGGCATCTCAAAGTCATATTGTTCTAAAACCTCTGAGGGAATTTCACTGAAATAAGCTCTGCCTGGGACCCTCCTGCATGACTTCTTCATAAACACATGTATTTCTTTTTTTAAAAACAAGCCTCTCCTTTTAGCAGTGTAGTTCTGGAATTTCAGCATTTTTTACACTTCCCAAGTTACTATTCCTCAGGGTACAGACCTGCATTTCCACCCTTATTTTTTGTGTTAAGACAAGCCTGTCTAGAAGCCAGCACCTGTCCCTTGACTGGGACTTCAAAGCAATCAGTACATTTGCAATTTGCCAGTGAAATGCATCTGCTCCTTCAGATGACAGAGCAGAGGGATACAGAGTGTGTGACATTGTCCTTGGGACAGCTGGAGTTATTACAGATAATGGGATGGCCCTGACCAAAATAACACGAGCTGTGTATTTATAGCACACTCACACTTGTTATTTCATTTACGGTTTTGTTTGGTATGGAGAAGTAACTCCTTGAATATGTTGTGGGAGCAATGAGGTAGATACATATAAATGTCATCAAAGGCTCTCTTGCTGCAGCCAAGCACTAAATATCAAGAGATGCCCTTTACAAGAGGTCTAACTGGTTTTCTAAAAGAATAAATTGAACAGGGTCTGCAGAATAAATAAATTAAAACAAAAAAAATAAAAATAAATTTAAAAAAAAAAACTATAAAAATTAATACCATTCTAATTACAGTGTGTGAAAGCAGAGCACCAAGGTTAAATGGCATCTCCTGTCCTCTAGAAGTGTTGTGTGTGGGACTGGTGACCTGACTGAACCACTCTATATGCAAGAGAATCACACAGAGATAAAAACCTACACCCCATAATTAATACTGATAATTTTCTAGAAGCTGTTCTTTTGTTCATTGTTCATGCAGAGGGTGTATGATGATGACATGGAATTACTTTCTGCCCAGGGAAAGAACAAAGCTACACCTGGTGCTGGGCACCAGTGCAGTAAGACAGGCAGGGTACAACCCATGAGTTCTACACACACACTGGATTCTTATGCATAAAGACAACCTACTTGTAAATAATGTAAAGCAAGTACCATGTTGCTATGGAAGGAGGCAGATGAAATGTTTCTTTTGTATGTCATGTTTAGCAGATGCACGTGACCTGCACATGACGGTGTTTTCAGATCAGCAGTTGGAAGCTGTGGTGCAATTGCAATAACTTTGGGAGGAGGAATTCCTTGTGCCCCCAGCAATAGAGCTGCCAGTCTGTTCCAAGTTCTCTTGGGAGTCCAGAGGAAAGTTTCTGTTAACTGTGCTGGATTTATCAATAGTGTCATGACTCAGCAAAGAGAAACACTCATCCAAGAGAACAGACTAATCATTGTTCCTTTCCCTCAGTCACTGGCATGTGCTTCCGCCGAGCTCCGCAGTTCTTCCAGGCTGCTTCAAGCCCAGTTTTAACATCCCTGTGTGTGGATAGGAGAGGGCAGTTTGTTCCTCATTCCTTGAGGAGGTGGTGCACACATGGAGTGGCTGAAGTCACAGCTGGAAGCGAGCAAGGGCTCTGCACTGGCCCCTCTATTTCACCCCCTGGCATCTGTTATTCTCAATGACCAAGAGTTCTGGAAAAACCTGAGGGCACACAAGTCTGTTAGGTGTCACAGAATAAAGCAAGTTGCAAATTCCCATCTAATCTATTTGGTTTGAGGACATGACCTAGATTCTAGTACCCATGACTTCATGGAGAGAAGCTTCTTTATTTCTTGTTATTGTATAATCAGTCTCAAAATCCTTACAGTTCACTGACTCTCTCAGCAAGAAATACCCTCTAAATGTCTTGGTGTGTTTTCTATTTGCATTCTGTGTGTAGTGATGTCAGGTGAAAGCATTAGGGAAATAAGAATGGAGCTTACAGTCCACAGGCTCAACTTTGGTCCATGGCAGAACTGCTGTTGGGAATGGATAAGTGGGTTCATTTCCATCTCTGGGATCCTGGGGAAATACCACCATAGTAATTTCTAGATGCAAGGGCTGTGTGTAGAACTGCTTAGAACAATAGTTTTCTTTTGGAGTATTTTTTGCTCTCTCTTTTTAATATATTTAATACATTCTTCTTCTACATCCTTCCTTCTGGAAGCTTAGATCCAATACTCCATCTCCCCACTCCAACAGAAAAGTGTTTCAAATGCTGGCAGGTGAGGACACTAAACAATTTCATTTGCACTAGGTCAGAAATAGAAAAAGCAGACTTGTTTGTGGTCCTCTGCGCACTATTCCTTTAGACCTGCTGCGAGTGTGTCTCAGCTGCTCTGCAAATGGAAACTCTCAGGAGGTCTCAACACCTCTTCTAGTGGTTTCTTTTACAGAAAGCCACACTTGTTATTTCACACAAGTTGTATGGAAACTTGTATTTTTTTGTGCTTGCTACAAGGGAAATGGAATTTGTGCAGATGCTGTGTTTAGTCAGTACAGGCTTTCCTGCCAGAATACTGAAGAGATCTTTCCTATTAGCAAGGAACCTCCTCTTCAAATGAATTTGTGAAACGTCGCACTCATGCAATTGATTTGATTACTGTCAACATTGTATTTATTTATTGGAAAATGTTTGCTTTTTAAAATCTGATTAAAAAGACACCGGTCTTGGATTTCCAGCCTATGACTTTTCACTCCTCCCTCATTTCTCATAGTTTTGAATTGGGAACGATATCCCCCCTTTATGCTGTTAATCCCATTAACCTCTAGAGCTGCTACTCCCAACTCCTACTGAAAAGAAAATATTATTTGGTAGACAACTGTCACTTCTTTCAGTAGGAAGGTTTGCAGAAGGAGCTCTGTCCCGGGCTGGAGTGTGCAGGCATGTAATTCCTCAGCCAGCAGGGCAGTCTCTGCACACTCAGGTGCTCCTGGGTATCAATTTGTGCACAAGCCATGATATATACAAATGCAGGCTCAGATTTCCACAAGTCTCAGAGGATGTTTGAAATCAACATCCTATACCTTCCAGGTCAATGCCAGTGACAGGAGGTTGCAAAGATCTCTAAAGCAAATTGCCTCACCATCTGTTATGCGTGGCCAGTGCGCTCCAGGCTCGAGATAAATCCATGTGGATTTGGGCAGCACTTTGCCTGGAGGAAACCAGTCAGCCTTGGGCACACTAGCTGCTGTCCTGCCCTGCTGGCAGCTCTCAGTACCTTGTCAGTGAGAAAGAGGGAAGGCAACAGAACTTTAGGCAAATACAATAGATACACGATGACTTTTAGGGATCAAAATTTAATACAATCATAATTACAAGGTCAAGTAAGTCAGGGTGATAATTGGTTCCATAGTAGAAGTAGCTAAAACTCCTTTTCAAATCAACACAACAGCTGGGCTGAGTTGGATCCAGACAACCAGTGAGGTTGGCACCATGAACCCCAGGAGCCAGGGTTTAAGTAAAACATCACATGCTATAGCTATCCAGCCACAAAAGAAATGTGATTCACAAATGCAGAGGAAATCTTATCATCATCATTCCTTGTTTAAAGTGTCATAATGGTTCTGTGGCAGAGCTGTGTGATGGAAAGGCTGTGTCCTCTGTGTGCACAGAGCAAGGCAGCCCAAAATCAGGGAGAACATCACCAGCAAAGAGTGGAAGTGTATCAAGTAATCCAGCAGCAGTTCTCGTTTCATTAACAAACAATTCTTATCTTTCCCCTTTACATTCATATCCTTAGTAGTAAGACAAAAGCTGCCTTGCCAACAGCCCTACAGACTAAATTCACTTCAGTATTTGCTCCATTCTAGTCCTGCTAATACCCTCTCCTGATGTTCCCTTGTTGTGAATGAAGAGGGAGATGGGCATATGCAGAGAACTGTTTGCTCTTACTGTCCTGGACCAACCTGTATTCTCACCAGTTCTTAAATCTGAGGTTTTTTGCTTTCACTACAAAGAGCCCAGCTTGAGGCATTCTCCAGTAATGCAGGGAAGAACAATATCTGCCAGGCTGTCTGGCCTCAGGACATCCAGGGAGAAAAGGTGGAAGCAGGGCACAGACAAACAAGCATCCATTAAACCCAAACTGTTGTTCTGACCAGAAAAACAACTAGTTTTGGAACAGCAAGGGAAAAATTAGTGTAGAAGGCAGTAAAGTGTGGAGAGAACTTCAGTATCCCTGCTCCCCTGTTTTGCAGTCAGAGTTACTGTTTAGATGGAGTATCTGGGAATTTCTTCCAGGCCTCCAGGTTTAGGTATATCCAGGGTTCAACATTAACTTTTTTAAACCCTCAGATCATTATCCTTCATCACACTTGACCTCCTGAAAGACTGAAAGTGAAATAACTTAATTTCCAGGAGCTGTTCAAGGGGCTTATGTAATGGTTCTTGGACAGTGATGGGGTTTGCTCCATTTTTTCCTAAATACTGTACAAATTCACAAACCAGAATTAACCCTAAAACTTTTCTTCAGCCATTCAATCTCTGACCAAGAACAACAGAAGGATTCATCAATATTCCACTGACTTATTTCCCTCCCCTCTTCTTTGCAGGTCTTCATGAAATCCAGTGTTCCCTGCCCATGGAGAACAGAAGAATCTTTCTGAATGAATTATCTGAGGTCAGCTTTAGTGAGTGCAAGTTTAGTTTGTCATTGACGGACCTTTTTATCATCATCTTCTCCGGAGTCGCTGTCTCCATTGCTGCTATTCTGTCCAGCTTCTTCCTGGCAACTCTGGTGCACTGCTTCCAGAGGTGTGCTCCCAGTAAGGATGATGATGATGATGAAGACGACAGTGAGGACTGAACTTAGTCTATATCCTTAAGTTTCCTTGGTCTATAAGTTACTAGATCATCAGCCAAAGTCTAGGAAGAAAACGAGTAGAGTAAAAGCTTTAAACATGAGTTAAATGAAATTGTGGTGTGTGAGGATCCCTTCTAATCAGTGATGGTCAAAGGTAGAAATGGCAGATCTGTAACCATCAGCTTTGCTTGCACATGTAACCTGATGCAGTCAGACAGGGTTAATTTTGATCCTTAATCAAACATTGCATTTAAATTTGAAGATAGGAAGAAAAAAGGGGGGGGGAAGGCAAAAAAATTGTTCCAGTGTTTTAAAAGATGAATTCCCAATTTCCAGATTGTCCTGATGAGATGCAGATTCTTGTAAGTACTTAAAACTTGATCTAAATGCACTGTGAAAAGGACTGGAAGCATTTCAGCTGGAAAATATGGAAATTATTTAAAATAGCCCCTTCCTAGATCCAAGTAGTGGGAGATTCTATTAAACTCACACAACTTTGTAAGTAACAAAATCTAATTAAAATGATTCCTAGAATTGCAGAAAGCATGAGAGGAAGGTTGGCATTTTCTCCCTACAAAGGTTCTCCATAAACATTCATCCTCCATTTAATGACAGCAGTTTCAGGCACCATTCAGCCAAAATCACTTTTTCTGTAAGTGGATATGCTTCTGGGTCTGAGTCATCCACTGCAGATGCCTGGCACTTCTTTGGTCATGGCACAAATACTAAATATAACATCCTTTTGCATTTTTAGATGCAATGAAGTAAAGGATTTCCCTCCCTGTAGTGCTCAGCACCAATAACTGTTGCAGTATCCAGTCCATTTAGTTATTTTAAAACACTAAGGGCTATATATTCTGCTTCTGATTATACTAAAATAACCCAACTGAAATGAACACCATGATCCAAATTGGCAACTGTATAAACACGAGTGAAATCTGGTCCAAGATGTTGCTGACTGTATTATGGATTTGTCAAAACTTGAGCTCTTCTATATGATGGTAGATATTTTTGTTAAAATTAAAAAAGACATTTATTACAAGAGATTTTTGGAATAGTGCTGGACAGCTTTTTAGGATAAGTATATTTTTAAAATATTTGTAATGGAAATATTTTTTTAAAGCTCTATGTATTTAAATTATTGTCTAGAGTAGCTGTGAGAGCTTGAAGTAATGACCAACATAGGAATAAGGAGCGAAGGACTGTATACTATTATAAAATAATTAGAGCTGATAAAAAGTAGCATTTGTTTAACTACTTTAAATGCTGTTGTTTCTTAAAAGAAAACACATTTTGGTTAAAATACTACCTTGCTCAGAAGGAGGGAATCACCCTGTATGGTCAGGGCTGACAGGGGGACATCAGGACTCAGCACTCCTGGTGCTGTCCCACCCAAGGGGGATCAGCTGGAAGCCGTTCAGCAAGTCACTCTCTGTCTGTGCCTCAGTTTCACTACCTACTACACAAAGATCACAGCAGCTATTTATCTCTTTCAAGTGCTTGTGCAAGGGGGGCACTACCTTGGGCTGGTTATAACAATTTCCTGTGTTAGGCTGACACAAGTGTTGTGCAGAGGTCTGGTCTGATCCTGCATCAGTCTGACTTCATGGACACCTCTGGAGTTACTCCTTTGGCAGACAGAGCTTGCCCTGGGGTTTGCACCGTGCTGAGGTCACAGCCAGAATGAGAGTGTGTATTTCTCTTAGCTCTACAGCTTATTCAATGCACTTACTGCTTCCATTGTTATGATTATTATTTCTGAGGACACGCTGAAACAGAATTAAGTAGGACAGTGAGAGGATATTCTGTATCAATACTGTCTCACTCTATTCTGAATCCTTCAAGAAAAAATGAAATTACATGATTTTCACTGTGTAGTGCCATGATTATAAATAACACAAATATATTTATAATTTCAATGTGGCTTTCATGTTTATTTGTATGTGGATATGAAAAAACAAGACAAGCTGTGCCTGATTCATCTTTTGTAAAATGGGGTTGTGTGGTGTGGTTGCAAAGCCGCAACATGTTGCCCAGTGCAGTTCCTGGAGCATGCTCCCTTTGCCTCAAACACAGATACATTATCAACAGTTTTATATTTAGAGCTGTGCAAATGGTTCAGTTGTGGAATAAGAAACTGGGTCACACTTATTATGGACTCACAACTTGCAACCAGTTAACAAAATGATTTGTCCTACCAAACTTCCCAATGAACCATCAGCGAATGTCTCAGCAAATGTTTGCCCTGTCTTTGGTTTCTTGGTTTATTTATTGTCCTCTAAAGCTGAGTAACTTTTCAGGGGTCACATATCAAACTCAATTATTTTGCCTGGTTCTGCTCTTACTTGCAGGTCCATCCTACCCTGCTGGCTCAAAATGAAGATGTAGATTCCTTTACAGTTTGTAGCTTTTTGCTCAACCCAGCCCAAAGCCCTGAAAGCCCTGATTATATTTGGAGCTGAGCACCCCTCAGAACAGCAAGGAGCAGGCCAGGCTGACACCCACATATCACAGCACAAGCTGAAGAGCAAGGCTTAGGAAAGCTTTATTTGGGAAGCTGCTATTCTGGATACTCCATCACATCAGTGTGATTTGGCAATGTAAGTTTTTGTTGTTTTTTGGGTTTGGGTTTTTTTTAATAGATAAGAAATTTTTAGGTTATTTCCCCCTATAATAATTATACTGCAGAAGTATTGAACTCCTTGAGTTAGTAATATTGATTCTTTGTAAGCACCAGCAGTTACCTGCTATTAATATTCACTTTGCATAATTTCAGTTGCTAGTAAATGAGACAGAACTCAGTGGGATTTTTCTAATTTGATGGAACCTTCAGAGCAAAACATTTGCCTGTTAGAATATTGCCAGGTCTAGTGATCACCATAAAGATCCCCTTCAAAATGTTGAAAACACACTTCAGCATGAATAGCAAGCAGCTGAAGGCTGCATTATTCCTGTAGTTTTACCTCCACAAAGGCAGTAACATGGAGCTAATCCCATATCCAGCTCTGGGGACATGGGAGGTGTTCCTGTGTGAGGATCCTTCTGTGGGTGGATGTGGTGAATCTACATTCCTTGCTCAGTCTGTGATGACCCACATTAGGATCAGTGAAGTTCCAGTGGTGCCAAGTGAGGGCTGAATTTAGCTTCCCTTCTATAAAGCAGCACGCTTGTAGGTGATTAGAAACGTGCTATGGGAAGTTCTTCATTTGCAATTTTCCTTCTAGAACAGCTTTGCTTTAGTGGTGCAATCTCTCCCTGCCAGGACTGAGCAGACATTTTACCTGCTTCAAGGGGAAGCAAAGATACTCTGCGTGACCCAAATAAAACGGTGCAGGCTCCAGGAGCTGGGAAGATGCTGTCACATTGCCTGCAGATATGTCTCCTTGATGAAATGCTGGAGCTTGGAATGTGTGAGGATCCAAAAACTGTGAAAAAAAAAAAGCAAATCTGCATGATGTCATTGAGACAGCCTGACTTTTCAAAGTGTGCATATTGGTTTAAAAAAACCCTGATCCACAGAATATTCAAATAAGGATCACCTGGAGCAACTGCCCAAACCCAGCATTTCATCCTCAATGAGCCACCATCCTTCTAAGGCAGCTTCAGTCCTGCTGTGGTTCTTACTCAGACATGAACATTAAGGGAGCAGCTTTTAGAGCAGCATAAATATGCACAGGGATACTTCAAAGGGATGATTCTGGGAAGGTCTTCCAGAGGAGCAAACTGCCTGCCTACCACAGATACAGAGTGACCCATTGTACACTGATTGCTAAAATGTAGCCTGGCAAACCTAGAGGTGACAAAGAATAGTCTTGTCTTTCAGCTGTGGAAAGAACTCTGTGCACTCACCTGTATATAAAGATGGGATTCACCCTCTTGTGTGGCCAGGAGGAGGTGTTTGTGCAGCAATACCAGAGCTTGCTGTAACTGTGCCCCATGTAGACAGTGGCACATCTGCAACCTGCTGGGGATGCTGACCCTGGGCCTGCCCTTCATCCCCAGCTGAGCTTCCTCTGTGCTGGCTCCAGACCCACGGGAGCAACTCCACGCAGGACCTTTTACTGATCCAACACGTGCTGCCCACCTGCTACGTGAGTAAATCACTTCAGTTTCCAGGCACATGTCTAAGTTCAGCTCGCATCTCCCAGAATAAAGGAGCAGGGTTTGATAATGTCCAAAGCCAACCATTCCTCCCAGAGAACAATTTTCATCACCTCTGGTGTAACCTGTTTCACTGACCTCCGGTGGCAACTGAGATGGTTGACTGTGGAGGTAAGTCCTTGTGATTCACTGTGGTGATGTTGGAATGCTGAATCCCTGTGTACTCCTTCCAAGGAGAAACCAGAAATAGACAGTAGGAAATGAAGTTTTTGGAGAGTGAGATCTGTGGTGGACTCTGGGTGCCAGGCAACCTCTAACACACATGAGTCACCAGACATTTGTTATTTCACATCCAGTCTGTTACCACTGGAACAATACAATCTTCTCATAGAATTGTAGAAAATAGCCAGGAAAGAATCTCAAGTACATTATCTTCTGACACCTGATGTTTTGTCACAAAAATATTTGGTTTTCTAGACAGATTCCTATTCTCATCTTGCTATCCATCTTCCCCTTTGTGTCCTGGTTCCTATGATTTTCTATCTTGACTGTAACTAGAACAGAACCTGTTTGGTGTTAACCTCTGCATGATGCAGCAACACAATCACCACAGCAATAACCCAGCTAGGAAAACCACATCTCTGTTTCTGCTGACCAACCGTGCAGCCACTATTGTAAAGAGACAGTAGGAAAAAAAACCATTGAATTTGGAGCTGAGAGAGCAACAGAAACCCTTCTGTTGCAAAGCAGAACGCCTGAAGTCTCTCCAGTTCCAGCAGCTCACACACCCCACCCAGAGTTCTGTGTGGAATTTTGTAACATTGGGTTAGCAGCACAAAATGTGTTTTTTTGGGGGTTGTCAAAAACCATCCCAGTAAACACTTCAGAGCAGGTTTCTCCTCTTAGTTCTGTGGGATGTGAGCGGTTTGCAGGGAGGTAAGCAGCAAGTAAGGAGAGAACCAGCATTGTTTTGATCTCAAAGCTGCTTTTTCACCCATTTCTGTGAGCAGGGCTGAGGTGTGAAGGTCAGCCAGTGCACACCCAGGTGTGTAGTACAGCCTGTTTCAAGCAGACATTGATGTGAAATCAATTTCTAAAGTTGAATGCTCCCAACATGTTTACCTGTTAAAAAGCTTTAATCTGAATGTGGTGTGAGATGTCACTTAAAAGGCTGTACAAAAATCTATCAGCTCAGAAATGAGAGTCAAAAAAATCCATCCAGACAATGATGCAAGCAAGATACACTTCCATATGAGGTCATTCTTCCAAGCTGACATCACTGGAATATAAGTGATTGCATTTTGACTCCTTCTTTTTCTTCTCCTAGTCACACACTAGTCAACAGGCATCACCCTTTATCCTTTGAATACCCTCCTTCCCAAAGCTCAGCTGCAACCTTGTGGCACGCAGGCAGTGACACAGGACTTGTTATCTGGTAATCACTATCCAGCTCTGGCCTAGTTTGATGATGGGTTTATAATGAATATCTTTAACCTCAGCCTAGCCCAGCCATCTGCTCTGGGAAGAAAGCTGGCACTTCAAAGCCATTTTCTGCTTCAAGGTGTCTCCTTGTAGTCTTAGGGAACAAACAGTGAGTCGTATCCTCCCCCCAAGATAAAGCAGGATGGTAGCACAGCTCAGTGTGAGGAAAGTCCCTCATACTCCAGGGTCCAGAGCTGTGACTGAGCAAAGGCACCAAACTTGGGCATTGCTGCTTCTCAATTGAATCGTGGAGGGATGACACACTAACCGTTTTAGGGATGTGTTGGAAATAGGAGTGTTTAATATCTGTGGTGTGTGAAGGGAGGGATTTTCTTGCACATAGGATTGATGGTCCAATTAAAACAAAATTAGAGATAATTGTTTTGTGTGGACTAGGCTGTTGGAGAAGTATCTCTGCCACACTGTTTGATTTCTGACTTCTCCAAATGCTATGCCAAGTGACAGGAATTTTAGACTAATTGTTTGGCTTTGTTTTGGGTTTAGATTAGCTTTGATTTAATAGATATATATGGGAAAGATTTTAAGATATGGGGTCATTACTGCCACCTCATTTCAAGTCTGCAGCCTTACTGGGAGCAGTGCCTGTACAGGTGGTGGGGGGCTTTGGCACAGTGCTGTACATACACTGTGCTTTCACTAGGTCACATGCACAGAAACTGGGACTTAGTTCCATGGTCACACAGGAAATTGGTTCCAAAGCTTGGTTTCAACAGAAGTGACTAGATTTCAAACCTACTATTTTATCACTCTGAATCTGTGAGAAGCTCATCTAACTCACATGGGGACTGAAGAGAAGGTCCCCCACTGCCCCTCACAGGCCTTTATCAAGGAAAATGCCTTTGGATTCTTCCAAGGATAGGTGTCTATGTATTTATTTAAAGTTTGCCATTCAGTGAGCTGCCTCTTTGTCCATCCTGGACTCCATCTGTTCGTTTCTTAGATGCAGGAATTGATTTCCCTGTCAGAAGTTGCTCTATTCCTGCAGCCTCCACCACACACCCCAGTCCCACATCTCTGGGCAACAGGGGGAACCAGTGCTTATCCAACCTCCCCTTCGCAGTTCCTGATGAAAGTCTCTCCTTGCCTGTTTTGTGTCCACATCACCCTAAAATCCTGGGATTTTATTATTAAACTTCTTTGGCAACTGTCCATTCCTCTATTTAACAAGATGGCTCAGAAAGGGAAAGTGTCAGTGAGGGCACTCACTCCATTAATAGAAATCACTTTTGTGTGATGAAATTGCTCTCCACCTGCCTACTGTTAGCAAAAATGAACTTCTGTCACCAGGATTTTGGTCTGTCTTCTGTTGCAGCTCTAGAAAATCAGACACATCCAATCTTACATGGAAAAGTATAAGAAGCTTTGTCTCATAAAAATGATGTCTAAAGCTTGTCTGTCTTTTTTTCCATGTTCTTTGCTAGATGATCCCCCTGCTGCCACCTTCAAATGAAGCAATTTAGAGTGGATTGGATATTAAAGCCTTAAGACAGGGGTTTAAAATAAATGAAATGGTATCAGGACTGTAATGGTAACAGCTGCTGTGTCTGCCAGCTGGGTGGAAGACTTAATCACCCCCTCAAATCCCACTTCCTACAGGCCTGCACATGTTTGCTCTGCCTTCTGCCCTTTCCCCACACCCAGGGCATTATCCCAGTCTGGGATGCTGGAGCCGTGGAGGGAGGAATCTCCCACTCTGGGCTGTCAGCACAGTGTGCACTGAGCACCTGCTCTGCCTTATCTGGGATGTGCTTTCTAAAGGCCCCAAATCAGGAAGGAACCAGAGCCCAGGCTTAAACCTCTGTCCAGGTGTGTGTCTCCCGACCTGCAGGCACAGGGAGCGAGGGGCTGTCCAGGGTGTTGCTCTGCACTTGCTGCCCAGGAGGGCCTTTGGAAGTCTGGGTTTGTGGATGTTGGAAAAGTCATGTCTGCTGAGCCTGCTGCTCCTATAGCTGTTATTGAGAAACAAGGAACTTCTGTATTGCTGTGGATTGAATATTAATTATGTCAAATATAGTGTATGAATGCTGTCGTCTTGAAGAAGAACTTGGCCCTGCTGACTTTTAGGCCAGGCCTGTGGTTCACAGAAGTTCCAGGTATGAGCCAGTTCACCTGTCAAAACTCACTGGTGTAACAAATTATTTCCGACTGAGTCATCTCAGAAAACAGCTTCTAGTTTCAAAATGTTGGGTTTCTTTCTGCCTTTGACTTAAGCTTTATACAAATTCTTTAGCAAAAGAATTTGGTATGATTTCATTTGAGATGGAACTGAATTTTTTGACGGACAAAAATTAAATTTTTAGTTGTATCTAGTTGGTTGAAAGAGCCATTAGAAGAAAATCTTTTAAGATAAAAGACCATTTCCCTGATTTGTGCATGAGGTGCCAAATCAACCAATTGGTTATTTATTCAGGTCTGGCTCCTCACTCCCTGCAGTGCAGGTAACACAGGGAGCAGCCATGGACACGGCAGTTAACCTTTCTATTGTGTGTTTAACCATCTGTAAAATGGATATGATACTACTTACCTGACTGACACAGCTGGACAGAGGCTTAATTTTTAATCAAGTTCTGTTGAAACACTTTGAGCTCTTTGTGTAAAAGATGTACCAAAAGGCAGAATCATTTTATTAGGGTATTATTGCTTTTATACTGTGTTCCAAGAGTAATATACAGTGAACTATATCAGTATGCTTGACATAACATAATAAAGGAAAGAAAGTAACAAGAAGCAAAAGAGATGTACTGGGTTGGAGAACAGACTTTGTGTCAGTCTAGGGTTCCTTCATCCCTGTTAATTATACATGTGGAGCAACTTGTTAATGCATTTCTAAAGACATGTTGACACAGGCTCAGCCCTCTCTCCTGGCCACGGGCTTTTGAGTTAATTTAACTGCAGGATCAGAAGAACTGGACAACGTAGTTGAAGGCATTTCTATAACAACCAATGTAGAGTAGTAGGAACACAACAGATTTCCTGGGTCCAGGAGGGAGAGGCAGTAATGGAACACCTGCATGGGGAGCTCATTATGAATAATTTCTCTAGAAGGCCCTGGCATTACATTTCAGGCTGATTGTCCATGGAATATGACCAGGTATTATTCTCCATGTTATTTCTCTACACCCTATGCCCTTCACCATTTCCAAAAATAGTGAGAGTTCAATTTATATAGTAAGATATAACTACTTATATTTAAGAGCCAAAAGAAATGGAAACCAACAATTAATAATATTTCAACATATTGCCCGATACAGTATTCAAATCTTACCTAATGTTTTTAAGCAAATTTGACATATTTTGTTCTTTGCAGGCAGAAACCCCACACAAAATTACTGTAATTACTGTTACTTTCCACAGTAGTGGAGGTGCAGTGTCTGACTGCAGTTTTGCTCTGCAGAGTGACTGCAGATGTAGTTTTGGGAGGTTTCCTTATCACAGAATAATGGAATGGTTTGGATTGGAAGAGATCTTAAAGATCACCTCACTCCACCCCTTGCCATGGGCAGGGACACCTTCCACTAGCCCAGGTTGGTCCAAGCCCTGTCCAACCTGGCCTTGGACACTTCCAGGGATGGGGAAATGGGATGGTTTCCTCTCTGTGCCATCTCAGAACCTCAAACCATACCTGTGCTCTTTACAAAAGAAAGGAGAACAGTCTGGAACTTCCAGGGACCAAATTGTGGCAATTTCTCCAGTGTGTAGATAAATAGGTAATAAAACCCATACACCTCAGTGTCATGTGAAGCTATTCCCAGAGATGCAATCATTAACTCACAAGACTTTTACTGTGTCTTTTTCAGAGTCACTTAGAAAATTAAGATTTTCCAGATAAAAACCCAGAGTGGTTTAAATTAAGCAAAAAGTGTTGCAGGACAAAACATCCACACCAAGTGTCAGAGCCGTGACATTAGTTTAATTGTTTTACGTTGCTGATTCATTTACAGGGAAGTCCCCCCAGAGCATCTACCACTGTGGGTGTCTCAGACCATTCATAAAATCAATTTTTAAAACAATCAAGTGCCTTAATCAGGCACTTTCTAAAGTAGTAACAGATTCTAAGCTTGAGGTATCCTGAGGAACATGACCTTAACAAAAGCACCTCTTGCCTGGAAAATGCTAAAAATTGGAGGAATCCAAATACCATTTCTGAAAAAAACAGAAGAGGATGCAAAACATATTTTTAAAACCTGAATATCTCATCTAGTCAGTCTGTGGACATTGGGAAGAATGTCTTTCTTGTGATATTGTAATTTAGTAGTTGCCACACTCTGCAAAATGAAGGACAACAGGAGGAGATTTTTCAGAGATTGCAGGTGAAATGGAATAAAAGCAATGCTTTACCCAGGCAACACTGCAGGTGTTTCAAGAGGTGCCCACACCACAGACAGGAGCTCTGCAGCCTCTCCCTTCAGACAGAGGCTGTACTGGACTTCAAGGAGTTAATGTTCTCTTCTTCTTTTCTTCCCCTCCCCTCTCCCTGCCTGGTTCCAGCACTGGCTCTCATCTGAAGGACACAGCACTCTGAGTGCTGTTCACATGATACCAGTGGCAGCAGCATGATAAGCCTATTTCTGACAGTGTGGCAAATTACTATTATGAAATCCCAGTACATTTGATTGCAGAGTGACTTTGAGAGGGGATCACACACAGCAAGGTTATGATGGCCCAGTGTTTACTGCAGTAATACTGGATTACTACGAAAGAATATCAAGGGCTCTTTAAATAAAAAAGCTTGGGAGATTCCCAATTCAAAACACATTTGGCTGAGTACACCCAATCAAGCATTATGCTTCTCTAAAATGAAAGGGGGGAAAATATCAGCAGAAATTCTTAGGTTTCCCCCCCCTCCTTTAATGACTCAGTGTGTTTTGAATGAGATTCACTCAAAGGGGAGCAGGAGTTTGAGGATGTCCTTCCCCCCTGGCATCACTCACTTCAGGAGACTACAGGGGCTCTGTCTCCTGTTTCCAGCCTAAGGTTGAGACCTCCTAAGCCTGTACAGTGCCCAAGTTAAAAGGAGAAAAAGATTCAAACAAAAAATCATGACAAAAGCAGAAGTGGAAGGAGAAAAAGGCAGTTGACAGGGTCAGAAAGCATGGATTTTGCCAATTAAGGATAAATACAAAATAGCAGTGACCCACATGCTGAATCAGGATCCTGGGGGGTGTTACAACATGGAGATAAATTGTCCCTGCTTCAAACATATTCCTTGTAAACTTATCTGTGGAGTGACTCAATCAGCAAAATCAAAAAGAGGCATGAAGGGCTCAGGTTTCCAGCAAGGTTTTTATCACACCTGTGGGCAGTGAAGTATTTTCATGATGAAATAAGTTCTTTTTCAACTATCTGTAAAATACATATCATTATTGTCTTGGGGTTTTTTCCTACACTCTGATGATAAAATTTTTAGTTATGATAACTCAGGTAATGCTCTAATTGGTTTTCTTGATTTTAGTAATTATAATACCAGCAGCTGCCTTTGTTCAGGCGAACATGTTGCCCTGGAAGGTAAAATAAGGTGTGTGACAAATTCAGATTACCCTCCTTCTCTTCCTCCCTAGCTGAGAACTACTTTAGTGTTGGCTGAAATACATCTGCTCTCTGTAAGTGTAGATAAAAACACAAAACCCGCTGAAGTTTAGGCAGAACTCCCTTGGTTTGTACGAGTAAAATCAGTCTCCAAAAGCCCCCAAGCCCCTGTGATTTCCACATTTCAGCACATATTTAAGTTAGGGCAGAACATGTCAATCAAGAGATCCAAAAGTTTCCTTTTCCTAATTACCTTCATTTCTTGGCCAAGTAGAGTATTCATATATTTATTTTGGGATACACACACAACACAATCTTATTTGTCTACTGGCTGAAACGTGACTATTCCAGTCTCCTTTGATTACTTTTCCTAGATGAATTTGGGGACTAGCAGGTTTTTCTATATTCTTCCTCCTCTGTGTTGTGAATAAATTTAGCTGATGATGGAACAGGGCTGCCACAAGTCAGGGGCCAGAACCTGTCATGGTTTAAGCCGAGTGTCTAAACATCTCAGGGTAGATGAGCAGCATCCACCCCTGTCTTTTTTAAAGGTTATTTTTTTAAAGGCACATGCTCTTGGAATTTATTTCCTGGTTTCCCCATTGTGGAGAGTCCAAGTGTTCAAATAACCTCTGCAAACATGGATTTTGCACTTTGTTGTAAGGCCTGAAGGTGATTGTCTCTGAAATCAAACTCCTGATGGTGAAAGCTTTAGTGCTTTTGAGCGACTGAGTGGTTATCTGTGAAAGGGGAAGAAATCACAAATTGAGGATCCTTTTGCTCATCTAACAGATTTGGCTAAATGAGACTTTTACTCCACTGGGGCCAGGATGCCACCTGTAAGTTTCTGGAGAGAGAAGTGCTGATGCTGAAGTCGTTAATGTCACACTCCTGTAAGGCCAAGCACTATTCCTATTTACAGGGCTCAGACATACCAGTGCTGTGAGAGCTGTTAACGAGCTTGGGAGCAAAGAAACTCTCCAAGTGCAGCTGCCCAGCATGTGGCCCACGCTGCAAAGAGCACCAAAGTGGCTGAGTTCTGTGCTCTACAGCAGGGAATTGGTTCCTTGATTTAGGAAGTGGAGACTTGTGGGGTTTTTTGTAGAAAACCTACTTGATTGCTCCCTAAAAGTCACTTCTGTTCCTAATACTGAGTTCACACCAGTCTGCAGACCCATCAACATCTCCATCACTGCCAGCACATGCTTCCTTGGATAATTAAACACAGTTGAGATCTTTTGCTAAAACATCTTACGATTATTTATGGGAAGTTCCAACATTGTGGGAGGAGAAGAGGGCACAGGGACCATCCAGCTTTCCACACTGGCATCTCCCTCTGAAAGCAAAGGGAAAACATTTGTTGGGAATACGGAGATCTGCCACTCAGATCTAATCATGACAGCTCTTGGGGCCAGGGTTGAGACTGGCTAATTGGACAGGATTTAATCTGTATAGAAAATTCTATAAAACCTATATAGAAAAAGTTGGGCAATGGGGGAGAATGCCCCCAAAACTTTGAAGCACAAGTGGACAAGTGGATACAAGAAAATGGGGACTTCTTGGCAATCATCATGATCTAAAAATACAATTATTTTTATGCCTGAGACTTCCAGTTCTAAGATCCATGTAGTAACAGCCTGACCATAAGTCTTTCACAGCCAGCTGGAAATCTTTCCACTGTTTTCAATTTACTTTGGACCATATTGTGTGTAATTCATCTCATGCTGTAGAATTCCTCATTTTCCCCTGGAAATACAGTCTGGGTCCCTGCTGTGTTATATATATTACGATGCCATTTCCAGCAGAGTTTGAAGACAATGACAAATGCTGGTTTCACAGGAAATCTTTGCTCAGGTATTTCAGCTTAGTCATCCAGTGGCTGATCCTCCAATAAATCTGAATATCAATATTTATCTTGCACAGCAATCTGCTGTACTCCTGACACAGGAATTCCAAAGGATATGTGAAAATGAGGAAATAATCTCTGCAGGATTCTAAAAAAAAAAAAAAAAATTAAAATTAAAAACAAATTATCAACAGTGAGTCTCCTTAATATAGACCTGAAAGTTTGCTGGGACTCGATGTGTTTTAAGGAAAGAAAAATGTTATTTTAATGACAGAGCTGGCAAATTGCACCGTTTAGATTCCACAGCAGCAACCACTATGAAACCCATGATTTAAAAGCTGCTATTTCTCACCATCTGAATCTAAATACACTTTTTTTTTCTAAAAAATCTGAATAAAATTAGAGCACTTTGCATAAATTCCCCCTGCCTCTGCTCCTGCTGTCTTAGCTCGAGGCAGAAGCAGATGCCTGTGATTTCTAAGACTGTCAAACCAGCACCGTAAGCCAAAGTTACGTTCACCTTAAAAAAATTGTGAAATTTATTCCAACTTGGTAACAAACTGCTCCATTATTCTACAGTTTTGGTGCCAGTGTTCTGTTTTTAAAAGGCCATCTGAAACCTCACAGGCATTTTTGACATTTTCCCATTAACAGGGTTGATATTTGGGGGATTGAGAGTGCTTTGTTTGTGTTCAGATTTAAACTTTTAACACCTCAGATCTATCACTGGAAGATGCTATTTTGATTTTTCTCATTAGCAGCTCTGAAAAAAAGAAAAAAGAAAGAAATAGCACATTGCTCATTTAACATTAATTGGAACATATTTGTCCCCATAGCAGTTTTTGATTATGAATTTCAATGCCACAGAGGTGACTTTGCAAATAGTGCCTATAAATAGAAAACACGAACTTTCTTTGACATGCCCAGACAGAAGAAAGGCTCATTAATCAGGGAACAGGTACAGCCCAAGAGCCCAGACTGACTCTGCTCATGGAAACGCAGGCTGACAGAGCTGTCTGAACCATCAGCCACAACTGTTCTGTCTGTGCATAGGGAGGAAGTTTAGTCAAGTGTTTAAAATATGGAAACAAAAGTGAAAATGCATTGTTTCCCCAGCTCTCCTGCAGGCACATCACCTCCCTGAGACTGACTCACTGACAAAGGTCTGCCTTCCACCTGAAAACTAGGAGCCACATTTCTTGGATGTAGCAATATCTTAGAAAATGACATCGTGGAGTGTGAGAGGGGAAGTCGGTGGGTGTGTAAATCACAGGGATTTGTGTGGCAATGGAACAGTTCGTGATCAAGCCTTGAAGGTGCTTTGGGGCTGGTTACAGCAAGGGCTTGTCTTCCCCAGCCCCTGTAGGGAGGGCATTGACTACAGGAGAACAATTACCCACAAGGTTGGGAGAGCCCTCCTGTCTGCCAGCGAGGTTCCAGGTAACAGCTACGTGTGCCAAGGGCTGCCTTTGTGCTGGGGGCACAAAATCAAGCACAGTTTACTTTCAACCCTGCTTTGACCTCCTTTCTGCTCTAACAGAAATAAGAATAGTAGCAACAGCACCTTGGATCCCAAAACACTGGAAAAGTGCATCCTCTGAGCAGAGACATAGCAGTGTTTGAAGGAACATGTAGAGATTCCTTCTCCACGAGGAAGATGGGGGACTTTCTTCCCTGGCATCCCTCTGGGCCACTGAGGACTCCTCCGGACCTTTGCAGACCCTGCTCTGCCCCCCAGTGCCCACCGAAGGTCGGGGTGGCACCGGGCAGGGGCAGGAGGCAGCTCCCCATCAGCACTGCAGAGATCCCAAGGACCACGGTGCACTTCTCGGGAGCTCTAAAGCAGATCCAATTGTGCCACCTGCTGCTCCCTGCATGCCTCCAGCCCTTACTGCCTCTGTGGGCTGAGCCTTGGTCTGCTCTGACCTGCCCGGGCTGTTACTGAGCTTGTGTTTACCGCTGGGATTGTAGTATTTTAGCCTAAAAAACACCGGAGAGGCTCAATTTCGTGCTTTGCTTTCAGTATTTATATAAACAGCAGGAAAGCAGACTGCCCCCGCAGTATGTAGTGATAAATGTGGTGAAGAACATCCTCACCTACTTTACAAAAACAAACACTTGGATTGTGCTGGGTAGATATTTAAAAGAAAAATTACAGATAACACAAAATATCAAGAATATTAAAGGAGACTGGGCTGTTCAGTGAGAGCACTGATGTAACTAAAGGTTATGACTGACATAACTAATGGCACTTTCAAAGCTCAAGCATTTCAGGGAACAGCAGAAAAATGCAGGTTTGCCTGTACAAACCAGGGGGGTTTATCATCCCTCCAGATACCTCCAAGTGAGGAGTTTAAATTAGCAAGCTGACTCGGTGGGCAGTTACCAGCAACCAGCATGTGCAAAGCCGTAGCTTCTGTGGCACTGTAGGAATCCAAAATTGCTTTATTTTTAATTCTAAAAATCCAAGCTTTTCTCTTTATGGGCTGCTAGGCTGAGACACCCAAGCAACTTAGGCAGTGTGTGGCCTCTAAGGCTCTTCTCCACAAGCACTTTCCTGCCAGGTCTGAGTGTTGCCCAGTCCGAGGTGAACAGGCAGGACAAGGCTCTAAACTTCCAAGCCAGCAGAAGCTGCAAGTGCTGATACAGGGGATGTCCAGGTTGCCACAGTAGAACGTAGTTGTTTGGCACTTCAGGGAGATGGCAGTCCATTCCTCAGGGATCCTTAACTACATCTCAGGCCAACTACTGTCAAAGACAAGGGCTACCATCAGGTCAATGATCACTTTATTTATAGTGCTAGCTAAATTCAATGTTAAATCGGCTGTGAAAATTTATAGCTTGTAATATTTACCTGACAGGCACCCAGACCCTCCTGTCCAAATATACAGTTCCTTAAATTAGACACAAAATATGTCATGGGACAGCAGCCTAAATTGCATATTTACAGCACTGAAGCAGGTAAGTACATATTTACACAGCCAGTCCTGGGTTTTTATTTTAAAGATTGGCTTGTATTTTTTAAAATGCTGATGGAGTGTTTAAGCACTCAGAGCTTTGGGAGCTCTGGGCCAGGGGCTGTCTGTGCATTGTGTGTTTAGGAGGCTCCTTAGGGGTTGTTGCAATCGAAAGAATAAAAGTATGTGAAAATAAAGAGCAAGTCCCTCTAAAATGTCTGTGCCTAGAGATTTTTCCCTTCTTAGCAAACATTACTGCTCCCAAACAACTAGTATAGTATTTATGTAACAATTACGGGTCATTGTTGAATAGAACTTGGGTCCTTTTATACTCAGAGCAAATGCCCCCATCACTGGAACTTCAAATTAAGTGCTTTATACACTGTCAAGGCAGTTCTCTACACCAACTGGTTTAGGAGTTACCTCACAATTAAATATAGAAAGATAGAATTCTATTCTCCAACAGTTCTTCAATATCCCAAACTTATTCCACTGTGAGGTAATTCCCACAAATAGCTTTTTGAACTTGTGTAGATTTTAAATCATCAGCAAACAAGAAAAAAAGGAAAGAACCAAGGGGATGTCTTCATCAGAGTCAGCTCATAGCACAAATAGGGTGCAGGATGTGCTGCTGCATTTTTGTTGCTTAAAGCTGCTCTTAGAGATAAGGGGATCCTTTGAAATGTCGAGTATAAATTGTAAGATGTTTCTGCAAAGAATTTGTCACATTTTGGGAAGTTTATGCAGTCTTTGTTCAGGTGATTAAGCATGGTCTTACCTTGCTTACTGGTTAACTTGTTCTAACTGGAATCAGTAGATGTGGCTCTCTGTGCCCCATTCCAGAGCTGGGGGAGCTCCTGTCTCAGGAGTTTGCTTTGTTTGATGAAAATTCTGATGGGAGCTGCAGTTGCTGCTGATGGTAATAGTATTCCTATGAAGAAAACCACCCTGACTAGAACAGAAGGACCAAATATGAATTATTTTGAAAAGCTAGTAAATAAATTCTTTTCCTGAAGTTACAACCCCTTATGACATTAGGATTATCTTCACAGGTGTGTTGCAAGTGAGATCTGTTCGGACTTACGGGGGGGGGAAAAAAGAGTATCGGTGGCATGGGTTTAAGACAATGCCTTTCAAGAGCTGGTCCACTTAGAAGGAGAGTAGGGTAAACCATAAATGTTTCATTTGGTATAAATATTCAATAATTGTGAATGATTGATGAGCAGATTTTTAAGCAAACTGATCAGAGTCCTCTGACTTCAAGGCTACCTTTGTATAATTTTCTAAGCTGCATTCTAGATATTATCTGGGCTCTGATGTGCTATAAATGTGCCTGATTGGTATTGTCATTAAAAATATTAGTAGATGGGAACAAACAGAAAATACACTCTTAATAGTTATATTGACAATAAAATTACTATGGAAGATTTCCTTGTGGATACAAGAATTTCTATATCCACCAATTTTCATTCCATTGTAATCCATTCTTTATGAATTATTTTAGAAGAGTTATTTTTAAGAAAATGTCTTTAATGGTACAGCACTAGTAGCTGGCTGTGATTCGGTGACTTTCACCTATTTTGCTTTCAATTTTTTCTAATTGCCTTTGATCTCCATGGGGCTTTGAATGCTAAAAAAAAGAAACCCATATAATGCTTATCTAATTATCAGGGCCCTTGCATCTTTATAAGTTTTCATTAATAAGGCTGCTTTGTGGTTCATGCCCCCAGCTGAGGGGCTTGTCCCTGTCCCGCAGGTTTTGGGTGTCCCTTTGCCAATAGGTGCCACTGTTGCTCTGAACACACGTCTGAGCCGTCAATGCCCTTCAGTTCCAAACCCAACCATGGAAAAGCAAACCTAAATCACGGTGACCAAAATGTTGCAGAAGTCAAACTCCGTGCAGACCATGACCAGGGACTTGTCCATGCCAAGACTAAGGTATATGCTTTATCTTGTTCCTAAAAATAATTATAATATTGCTAACCTTGGGGGGGAATTGCATTGAATCAATTCCATATATATTGAATGTAAGCCTCTAACTTGCTGCAGGTTTATTGTTGAGCCTCAGACCATGAGCAGCTGAGCTTTGCAGATCTCTGCTCTGGAACAAGCAAGATTTCAATGCAGAAGTTGCACACTGATGCAATAAGAATTTGGACTTCTGCCAGTGCTTTTTCCAAAGGTCATTCACATACTTCCTCAGCTGGGTAAAGTCTCAGGGTGGCTTATCCAGGGGCATAAAGGCCACCCAGAGCTATTCCCTCCAGGTTTGGTTTGGTAATGCAAGGGCAGCTAATGTAGTTTACTTTGCAGCTTATCTATCCTTAAGTGCTGTTCCATATGTAAAGCCAAGGGCAAGCAAGGTCTGCCTGCTTCCTGCACTGGGAGGAACTTTGCTTCACCTTGGCCTTGGATATGCAGCTATTTCGTATGTTTGCTTTGCTCTTGGATGTTTAAGGCATAGTATGGAACAATACAAAGTTCTTTTCTTCTCTTTCTTCAAAGAAATGCACAGAAAGTTGTGTAAAAGGAACAAAACAAAGGGTAAAGCAATTAAGAGATTTATGTCCTTTCGGGTTCAATCCTACTTGTTTGTTTTTTTTCTTACTGCAACTATTCATTGACTCAAAACCAAGAGATGAAAAATTTGGGGTTTGTGGGTTAATGTCTTCTGAAATATTCCTGTCCACCTGCAGGTCAGGATGTAACACAGCAACTTGTTCTAACTAGTAAAAAGGCCTGTACCTATATAACCTAATTCTCAGCCCTTCTGCATGGCACAGCTCACACAACAATCTATATTAAGCAGTGCTTAAGATCACCCTAAGCAGTTTACCCTGGGGTGTCCCTGGCTGTTCTGTCTCTCAGCAGTTGGCCAAAGCTTTGTAGATATTCTAACCCCCTTCACAGTCCAGGATTCTACCAGCATTTTGGGGAAGATGTCCCCAGCTGGAAGGCAGATCATGAGTTTTTAGCTGGTTGTCTCAGCTGACAAGGAGCAAAAGCAGAAACTGTTGGGCTTTCACAGGAAATGGTGCAGACATTGGTCTGGACTCAACTTCTTTCTCGTGCAGTGCAGTTTTTCATCAGGTGCTTGGGAAACCTAGATTTGGTGGGTGGTTCTGAGAAATGATAAAATGTTAGAAATGATAGAATCAAATTTTTGGTCCTGGTGTTTTTACTCCACAGTTGTCATAGGGGATGTTTGTATTATTTTGACAGATCAGGCAAAATAGATATTTTTGTTTCTGGGACATGTGTGTCTACCTCTGGCTGGAAAATCACTCTAAGATACCAACAGGAATTGCACTAATGGCATCAGTCAGGAGTCCTGATTCTTCATAGCATCTCTGATAGATATTAAAAAAGTTAGTACAGCTGTACATTTCACCCAAATTTGGAAACATAATAATACTCCATTAATTCTTTTACCAGTTGTATCCCACAGCTCTCCTTGTATTGAATATGGGAGGGAAATCTGTTCATTCTCCTTCACTGCTTCCTCTGGTGATTAAGTATTGTATGGACAATAATTCTACTTTATCAATCCAAAAATTAAGCTCCTGATTGGGTTAGAAAGTAGCCAAAAGTCACCTCAAGATCCATTTATGGAATTCAAACAGAAGGAGGTTCCTGGCTCTAAATCCATATATTGACTACTACACCATGTTCCATCTGACTGAACTAATAATACCAAAAACTACCAAGAATGGGGAAATTTGATTTCTGAGGAATCCAGGCCAACTTTCATCCACTCCAGCTGTGAAGGGGAAACAGCACAGGTTGTAACCATGTTTACTGCAGTATTATCATACCCAAATACTAAATTTTGGCTGCTGCAGTGATAGGCCCTGAAATGAGATGCATGTGATGAAATCATGCTGTTTGTGCACAGCATTCAGATGGCTCAATGTGCTTTTGAGTCTGACTGTACTGCCAGGGATATCACACAATTGTCAGTGCTTGTATTACTTTTAATCCCTGAAAATAAGGGCATTTGCATTTCAAGCAAAGTAAATTTCTAGTTAACTTAAGCAACCGCATCTGTATGACATGAGATCTGATTAGTCTGATTTCCACACACGCATTAGGGATTTGGACACACATCTGAGAAGGCTGCAAATGAAAAGCTGATTGTCTGATGCTGCTTAAGTGTTTCGTGGTACAGTAACATTGCACATCCTACCTTCCAGCTGTCTGTCTGCAGAGAATGATAATATTTGGGGGTGGAGAGGCATCCTGGTGGATGGGATGTTCTAGCAGATGACACATGGGGAAACTATTGTGAAAGATCTGGGCCTCATTTAAGTGCAGTTTGTTTATATAAATCAGAGGTGTGCTGATTTAAATAATCCTATTTTACCACCAAGCTCTTATTAGAGCCCAGGGAGTGCCCTGAAGACACAATACCCAGTTCCAGCTGGTAGTAACTTGCTGGTTCTCCTCATGTGCCCTGATCACCCTCCAAGGCAGACACTGGGAAGCCTCCAGAGTACCAAACAGTGTGCTGTTTATGTGGGAGGCATCCCACTGGAATCAAACCTACAGGGGAGCTCTGGGGCCTGGGAATGGCCACAGAGCTGTAGTGCCTTCCATTACACAGACAGTTGTTTAAGGATATATAAAATAGGATTTAAGTATTAGTCACAGATCATCACTGTCTGGAATGCTGCTATGCAAAGCCCCACACTGGAATTTGCTTTTCCTTACCTCCCAGCTCTCCATCGTGGCTCCTTAGTGTTCGTGAGCTGGGGTGCAGGTGGAGGCTGTTCTCTGTGGCTGAGTTTCCCAGTGTGAAATGTGAGAGATACACAACACTCAGTACAGCCATGGCAGCCCACTAATGACAGCAACTCTGTCCCAGTACTCCTTTCTTCATCTACACATCTAAAAAGTGCTTTTTTTGGGAAGAAGTCTGGGCTGGGTACTTTGTCTCAGCTGATAAAGCCAGCTGGTGTAACCAGGCAGTGTAAAATTCTGGATTGAGTCTTTAATATAGTTAATACTATTAATTAATATTATTCCCTTATTATTATGAATAATTGATATATTAATAATACGTTTCTATATATACTGTACAGTCCTTGAAAAATTAGCCATGGTTTGGTGGTAAATACTTTTAACTGCCATGTGAACCAGCATCTGAAATGAACGAATTCACTTGTTTTTTTCCCCCTTAGTTCGTATTTCTACTGCAGCAGCCAGGCTCTGCAATACAGTCTGGCATTTTGCTCCAGGAAAAAAAAATCTGGAGAAAATAATTTTAGCAGAGTCAGGAGGATTTGTCCAAACAGCTCAAAATATTGAAGCTAACTGGCGTGTTCTGACAAAGTTAAATGTCTAATGATGTAATTTGGTAAGTGGTACAGTAGCATCAAGTGACTGCCCCAAGAAGTGCCACAGCATTAATGGCCCTGGCTTAGGGAGAAGAATGGCAGATCATAAACAGAAAGAATTAATATATGCCAGGTAAGATGT
The DNA here is from genome assembly GCA_013399695.1 of Formicarius rufipectus. Classification (NCBI taxonomy): domain Eukaryota; kingdom Metazoa; phylum Chordata; class Aves; order Passeriformes; family Formicariidae; genus Formicarius; species Formicarius rufipectus. Next base: position 634,584 of record VXAU01003663.1, on the reverse strand, counting down.
TTCCCCTTTTCCCTTTTATCACTCTTCTGAGGTGAGCCTGGACTCCAGCTGATGGCTGCAGCCACATAGTACCCCCACAGCACTGGTTCTGACCCCTGTTCCTGCTCTCACCTTCCTGATTTCCCCTTCTTTCTTCCCCGATCTTCCCCTTGTGCTCTTCTCCAGCCAGTTTCCAATGAGAACTGTATTAGAGTATTTGGGTTCGATCTTCCACCAGTTCTGTCCACCTCTTTGTGACACAATCATATTTCCTTGTCTCACCAGCACTTCCCTCCCTGGCTGTTGGAACTATCCTTCAAGTTACGTGGGTGAAACACTACCCAGTAGTCCAGTGCTAAAAATGGGGCAGAAAGGGGCTCCAGTTCTGCCTGTGTGCTGGGAAAAGCAGGTGATGTCTGGAGCTGCCATGGAACCATTTATTTGTTGTCCCCACAGTGACAGTGACCACATTCTAGGCTGCGTCATATTTACTGCTGACCCAAACAGTGGCTTCTTACCACTAAAGTCAGCTGAGGTGGTTTTTATTTTTCTCTAACAGAGTTCAAAACTGTGATGTAAGTAACCCACCCCTCTCCACCAACACACCACACATACCTGCCAACCCACACTTTCTCTTCATACAGACATATTTTATTTTAAATAACAAGTACAAACCAGGATGTCCGTCCAAAGTACTGTTCTTCTTTATTGACAGAGCTAAAGATAAGGGCTTGCAGCATGGTACTAGCTTGTACAAGGTTTGTATGTTCCATGTTCCAACTAACAGCTGGAATGAGGTTCTGATGAGCCTTGTTTATCATTTTTAATGGCTGCTCTTGATTTACTATCCATCACCTGATATTAAATATCCTAAAAAGATATTTTCCTAGGTTGAGGCATGAACAGACTCATGGAATCTAAGGTGTTTACTATAAGCTTTTTAGGAAGTTAACAACACTGTCCAATCCCCTTTTCCCAGATGGAAATGAGAAACCACAATAATCATAGAGGCTTATGATTCCATGGAATCCATCCTCGAGGTGGTACCAGGTCACTCGAACACCGTTGTCCTCCAACCTCTTCTTGTACAACAAGCCGTCATCCCGCAGCACGTCGTACTCACAGGTCAGGATGAAAGATTCTGGCAGCTGGTGAACAACAGAGTCTTCAGCCAACAGTGGGCAGAGGTTGGGCTCACAGAATCTCTTCACTGTCTCATAAACTTCAGCTATAAAATCAGTGGACCTAAGTGGCCTCACACCTCTGACCTTAAATTTCTCAGGGATGTTGTCTGGACTCACCCACTTCCTGTACTTCAGCCTCATGTCTGGAGGAATATGAGAGCCCTCCAAGACCTCTTCCATGTGCAGTGCATCTCCATTTAGGTACAACAAAGCAAAGAAAGCAGCCCGTTCTCGGAATAACAGGGGGACTCCTCGGTTTTGATGATAAGATGGTAAATTGAAGTCCAAGGCCTGAAGGCCTGGGTAGATCAGGATCTGAGCACGTAGTTTGGGGAGGTCTGACCTGCCTGCCAGGGTCTGGCTCACAGCAGCTGCCAGGTTGCCCCCAGCACTGTCCCCACAGACAGTGACACGGGCAGGGTCCACGCCATAGAGCTCCAGGTTCTGCAGGAAGTGCAGGGTGGCGCTCAGACAGTCTTCATATGCAGCGGGGTATTTGTGCTCAGGGGCCAAACGGTACCTGGGCACACACAGAGACAAGTGTTGAAGAAGGAAACATCATTAGTAGTAATCAGGAAATGGTATGTTCTGTCCTTCAGCCCTATCCTTTTGGCACCACAGCAACAATAATCTCCCAACAACAGAACTGAGTAGGGTTCACTTACTGCACAGACACAACCACCGAGTCACTCTCCCTGGAGAGGTAGCGACACACCTTTTCATAAGTATCTGGAAAAGAAATATTGTCATTACTGCTTTGCAACTGCCCTCATCTTTGAGACAGACTAGGGAATGTTCATTCCAGAAAAGCTTCAGATTTCCTCTCAAATCACATGCTGAAACCTCATCTTATTTCAATTTTGTAAAAAGATGAGAATGTTCTTTCCAAATTACAATTCCTCCAGCAAGGATCTTACCAAGGCTTCCAAATACCCAGCCTCCTCCATGAAAAAAGAGGATGCCTCTCCTTCGCCCATCTGAGGTAGCTTTAGGCTGATAAACCCTCACAGGTACTTCATTAAACTGCAGATCCTGGATGAAGAGCTTTGGGTCCAGCCCTAGTTTCCGTCCCTGTCGCACATATCGGCCAAAAGTGATTTGGCTGCAAAGCCCAGTCTTCTCCAAAATCCTTCCCTGTTAAAGGTGAAAGAAATTAAAGCATCTTTAAAAGTCTTGAGTTAGGTGAGGTATAAAAACTCTGCATCATTCTTACACCAAACCATATTTGAGGGAAATCATACAGAACTCTGATTTGGAAAAAAAAAAAAAAAGTTTCCCAAGTTCTCACATCCTACAATCTGTAAAAAAATTTACTTGTACTACTCAACTCCAATGTCATTGTAACATCACATCAGAAATTTCATAAAGATCAACCAAACTGGTTGTCTTGCAGTATATATTTTTAACTGTCAGTATTGCCCTGCACACCTTTGTGCTCATTCTTGTTTCATTTAAACTTGATAATAGCAATATAATGTCATATGCAGGAGCAGTGCTTCATTGCAGAAACTAATATTCATGAATTAGACTAAAACTCAGTGAATTTGCAAACCTAAGATGCTGAGCTGTGTTGTGCAAGTTAGTTACTGCTTTTTATTTGCACAACAGATCTGCTGAACAAAATGAAGCTGCTTGCTCTCCCAATGCTCTTGCAAGCTAAAATATAAATCTGACTTAATAAGTGAACAAGCAAGAAGTTGAGGATCAAACAAGTATGCTGTTAAACTGTTCACTGGCTAAACAAGTTCCGTTTTTAATGCCCAGTGTGTCTGTCTTTATCCATCCCCTTGTCACCTGCTAGTGGGGTTCAGGAGATGTGGGCAGCATTGTCAGTAAATTTAAAGAGGATGTAAACGGTTTAAGAGCCTGTGTGCTGGAAAACAAAGTCTGTGTGATAACAGGAGTGATGCTATGGCTAAAGGAGTGACAGAGGAAACTGAAGATTTTCAGAAATTCCAAGATAAAGCGAGAGCCAGAGCTGAGGAGGCCTCTAATGCCCTTTATGCAACGCTGCCAAAGGAGACCAGGGATTAAGTAAAGCAGCCCTAACCGGATTGTGTGCCATAAATGTCGGAGCCATGGCAGGAGCCAGCCGAAGGGCTGCAGCTTTCCTTGGGAAGGTGCTCTCGCCTAAAAGTGCGGGCAGTTATCAAACAAACCCCAACGAGCCCTCAGTTCGGCACTGCAATGGCAACCAACGCTAACATGGCCCGGCACGTTCCTCACCGGGGAACGGCGTTTGCCCGTGTGGCGACCGGGGATGCTCCGGGCAGCATCCTCCGCTGGGGATGCTATGGGGCAGAACACATTTGGGGATGTTCTGGGGCAGAACCCGCCCGGGGGATGTCCTGGGGCGGAACCCATTTGGGGATGTTCTGGGGCAGAACCCGCCCGGGGGATGTCCTGGGGCGGAACCCATTTGGGGATGTTCTGGGGCAGAACCCACCCGGGGGATGTCCTGGGGCAGAACCCACCCGGAGGTGCTGTGGGGCAGAACCCACCCGAGGTGTTTCCCGCAGCACCCCGGTGATGCGGCACTCGCGGACCCCGGTGCCGGCTCTCCTCGTTTGGTGCAGCCGCTCAGCCGCTCCAACCCCCCGGCGCCGCCGAGCGCCCCCCGCGCCAGAGCGCGACTCACCAGCGCGGCGGTGCCGAGCAGGACGGTGAGCACCAGGCGCAGCTTGGCCGGCTGGTTCAC